>CAUJAO010000135.1:0-17730 GCA_963082485.1 Eudonia mercurella
CACGTCTCTTTGAGTCTGAGTTGATGATTAAGGTCCAGCACGTGCGGGTCGGACCGACGAACGTCGCGGGTTCATTTCCCCGGGGCCGCCGGCCGCCGGCCGCCGCTGCGCCGCGCCACGAATATACGCTTTATTATTTAAATCCCCCACAAATGGATTCACATCCATAAACGAACACTGCGCTTGAAAGGTCAATAAAGGAAAACATGAAATATATGGATTAGTCGACGATTCATTTAGCTAATGCGAACCGCTGAACGACGAAGCCTCACGAGCGGCCAAATTTATAGCAGCGAATATATTGTGACTTGCATCGTGGCTGCAAAAACTGGGTCAATTTCTTTTCAATTGATACCGCTTCGCTGCAGTAGGAGCCGGGTATTGTATTTTTATACGGCTGCCTCGGCTGATTGAGTTGACTCTTCGTGGATTGCATTAATTCAAATCGAATTTCGTTTCATAACTTATCTTTTTTTACTAGTTCTATAGTGATAACACTCGATATATGTTTGTGCGTTTATAAATTAGGTTCTGTAATGTTAGATAAATGTCTATTGGATACGCTGCAAGCTTAATGACGTTGTTGGTAAATCGGTTGGTGTAGCAAATCAGCCGTCTATTTGCACAGAGCACTGAGTTGTAGCCTGCGGTAGACTGGTGGCAACAGCTTACGAACTTGATAGCGTCGGGGCCTGCGCGCACTTACGCGGGAGCAGGGAAACAGCACTCACGTTGAATTAAATTCGAATTCAAATACGTGTTAATTTAATATTTATCTGTCCTTTTTTTAGTTATTCTACAATATCTTTCGTTACAACTTATTTCATCGATTACCGCTAAAACTAAATACAAGTAAAGTTCGTAGAATTTCTCTTTAGCATAGTTATTTACACTGTTTATTATGCGACAATGGAGTCAATTTGGGTATTTTGGTATTGCTTTTAATAGTATTTTGTTAAGCTAACCAGATAATAGGGGCCCATATCTCACTTTACATGGTGTTTCCCTACCAGATTTCTTACCTGTATTTCATTTGTCAGTACTTCTGTAGCTGCAACTGCATGCACGTAAGTATAGTGAGGTTGACAAAGTGCGGACGTGGGCGCCGCGCCGGCCTTTACAGCATAACCGGAGTTATAGGCGAGATATTTAAGGTTCCTCAAACCGTAGGAGTGATCGAACAATATCACTGGGGATTTTCTAGGGGCTGAGATCACGCAAGCACGCAAGCTGTCTTACCATGTGTATTCGAATTTATAATAAAATTTCCGTGGAATCCCAGTAGAGCGTTGCATGACCATTTTCGAGTACTGGCGCAGGTGCGTACTTATAGTACGGCACCTCCGATTCAACAAGGCCATATCCAAGAGCAAGTTGTTGGTGAATTATTCTGGCTACTTGGTTGTGCCTTTGCAAATACTCTCCGTTAGCAAGTGAGAACAACCAGAAATAATATGTCGGAGTGATTCACCTGGACGGCGACATGCCCGACAGAAATCGACCGTACCGTCCCTCATTATGATTATTATTATACTCTTTATTTATTTTTAATCTTAGATCTAGGTTTTATAAAAATTATATAAAAAGTAAAATACAACAAAATATGATACAAAAATACAACTTTTATAAAAACCTAAACCTAGAACGCCGCCAGCAGCGGAGCAGGACTCAAGCTACCGGCGGCTAAGGCTGCAGAGAAAGAAATTATTATTAATGTTATTATTATTAAGCATGTCCCCGTACCGTAATAGATTCTCGGAGTCGATCGCGTCGGACGGATGGTAGAATGTGACAAAAAAAAGCGGATTATGAGAGTGGAAAAGTCTAGGGCGCCTTTAAAGGCTAAGACCTCGGCTCAGGTTGAGCGTTTGCATCAGAACCGTGTCTTTGGAATCTTTTGCTACCAGTACGGTATATATATTGAACCTATGCTAGTGTGTGCGTGGTATGTCTGTGTGTGTGAAAAGTGTGTGGAGACACGACGCGGCGGCATGCTCAGCTCCTGCTCGGTTAGTTAGGCTTTTAATAGTAGGGAACTATTTGTTTAAAGGTTCGGGTCCACAGCGGCTTCACCTCAGCTCTAGTTATTATTTTGCCGAAGCTTTTGCTCTCAAATGGCGTGCCTGCCTACTTTCACCACGTAGGTGTGTTACTTACTTAACCCATTAGTACTGCGTTGGTTAATTTTATTACCTATTATTGCCTACTCATAGTAGGTTACCTTGACATTTCAACGCCGAGCTAAACTCAAATAGCGAAATATTATTTCCATTACCTAAAATTAACAGCGCTATAACCAGTTTGGATTATATTCAAGGCTAAGTAAGTGTTCATAACAATATGAGCACGTTAGTCGCAGTCACCTCGAGTATGCCTCAAGCATATCTATCCTCCCATCTATCAGGTGCATCCTGATAGAATTGAACGTATCCAAAAGAGTGTTACTCGCTACCTTGTCTACCGTAGTCGTGACTGTCCACGTGGCGCTGATTACGTTGTTCGCCTTTCACACTTTAGAATAACTCTTTCGCCGACCGACGTAAACTTTTAGATCTCGTTACACTGCACAAGTTTATCCACAGCAAATTAAACTGCCCGAATCTGCTTCAACAGATAAGGCTCTCTGTCCCGTATCACATCCCTAGACATCACTCGTCAAATAGCTTCAGCTTAACTCGTTGTAAAACTATCTAACTATCTTGGTCGGTGCGCTCCATTATACCGGTGCAGGCGTACTTACAACGAAATGGATAATAGCAATGTCGACATCTTTCATCTTTCCGATCGCGCGTTTAAGCGGTTGTATGTGGCAAAAATTAAGTTTTATAAGTTATCTGTTTTGTCGTATAATTAACTTAATTGAAAGTTAATCTAACTAGTAAATAAGAAAAAATAATGCTGTATTCACCTGTAAAGGCATGTCTTTTGGCCTAGTCAGTTTTTAATGTTTTTTATTTAAATGTTTAAGGATATGTTGTTGGTGAATCTTTTTCAATAAAATCGATAAATAAAATAGTAATTCCGCTGGCTATCAGCACACCTGGCATCATCGTCAAAATCATCGACTGGACCTGCAGCCTGACTAGAAACTGCTTGCCGGGTAATAGTAAAAAATATTAATACTATTACCCGCAGGCTTATTACCGATCTTTTGCGATCAGTCGTTATCGCGAAATTGTACGATTATTGCCGTCAAAACGCAAATTCGTATTACGGAACGTACAACTGCGATCAAGCGCCAACAGCGCCTCTAGCGAACAATCAATTAACTAAAACTGCATGTAAACACTTTGAAACAAAGCGACCGATTGTTTATTCGTATTACGGAACGAAATTTGACAGCGACGTGAGAGCGATAGCGACTTGGATTTAACAACTAGTGCTATAGTGATTGTTTGGTGTTTCTTATTAGTTGCTTTGTCAAATTAAACTGTTATTTCGTCTCATTAATTGTAAGTGACTATTGATATTACTTTAAAAACTGTTATAAGATTATTATTCAGTGATTCGTTATTGATATTCAGTCATGTTTTACTTGTAGTAGTGTGTTCTTAACTGCGATGGCGCGAGCTCTCATGTTGTTGGATTATTTCAATGAAGAAGCAAGTCGTAGAAGGAGACTACTAGTATTCGGAGGAGAATCAGAAATAATGCCATCAGCAGCGCATTTGAGATTTCTGACTTTGAATTCAGATCGCACTATAGGTTATCTAGGCAAATGTTCCAAAGTTTATGTCGTGGACTTTTGAGTAAACAAAAAACGCGAAACACTTAAGTTTCTTATTTGAGACCACTTAGACACACGTGAAATACATTTTTTGTTGTGCTGCGTGCGACTTGCGACGAGCAAACAAAATCCTTCTACATTAGAATTAAAATCTTGTTGGATAAATTTTTTGACGTTTGCGTTTACGATTGGTTGCCGTTCTATTGCGAGTGGCGCTAGTTGCCATACATTTTAGTCGCGAATGCACCAAGCGAGCAATCAGTTTGCGATTCACATCCATAATACCAGTTTAACAATCGCAACTGGTAGCAATCGCGTTGCTATTGTACAATTAGCAACCAGTTGCTATAGAACGGTAATAAGCCTGCCGGTCAGATATGAAACTATATTTATTCATTACGTATGTTGTTTACAATATATTTGCTAGATTTGCCTAGCTAGATTATAATTACAAGATGGAGTATTGTCCGGTAGGCGGACTGCCTATCCTCCGTTCAAAGATTCTATTGGCAACCTTATACTCGTACAAATGCATATTGTGAAAGTGAAGGCTATGAAATAAATGGTAACGACTTTCTACTCAATCATTTTCGACAATAAATTGATCTGGAATTATTTTTAATTCACATCACACTTAATGGCCTCAATTTATTCACAATATAGTTTAATGAAATTATTATTATTATTTATCCTGTAAGAAATCGTTTTATCTCTTTTGACTGCAAAGAATTTAAAAAAGTTACTTACACCTAGGTCTTAAGTTTCCACAGAAGTATGTATGAGTATAGTCTATCTAAGCGTCCGAACTTATTGCAAAACTTTAAGAGCTCTACAACCATAAGTCCCGTGAGCTGTAGAGCATTAGAACCGGTTCACATCCCATTCCGGCTGGATCGGGCGAGGCTTACCTATCCACAAAAGTCCAATTTGAGAGGAACAGGGCGAGCGGGCCCGTGGCGCAAGAACTTTATTTTGATATCACTTAGAGCGCGTGCCGCCGCGAGCGCGCTGTAATGGCGGCTTCAATTTGGATTATCTGGGCGGCTTCCTTTACGGCCGGGGAAGGCGCTGCATTCCAATATCGGGGCCCTTTACAGCCCACGCCCACGACCCGGGGGAATGCGTGGCGATTGACAAAGCTTCAAGGTAAAAATGAAGACCTCTATTCAACGTTTACATTGCTAAATTATTTAATGGAAATAAATGGAAAACACAAAGCTTATAAATAACTAATATTGATCATGTTTACAATGATCAATGGTATTGAATCTTACTCGCAGCATTATTATTTTTCTCGTCGTAAGATGTAAATTATTTTATCCAGGTAATAAAGGCCTGCGGTCTCTTGCGTAATATGAAATATGGTGCGAGGGCAAAGTGCTTTGTGAATAAATTAAGCATGTTTAGAAGGCAACGGCGGCGTCATGGCTGCCTCGCCGACCGAAATACGGGCCGTTACGTCTCTCAGCCCGAGGCAGCGTGGCCCCAATAATGGGGCTATCTAAATAAACTTAACTTCAACTTTTTAATTATATAGGTATTTCTTTCACTTTGAAAATTTATTTCAAATCTTAGTGTGGCTTCTGTCAATATATACAACCGGGAAGAGTGACAAACCCTTCATATACTTAATTGATAGCCGTCGACATGTTCGTACAATGTATAGCTTCAACTTTCTAAAGTTAGTAGTTTTCAAAAAATGACTGTGAGAGACCAAGTCTCTATTTAAAAGGTACACGCTACCAATAATGGGCATCGTGTATTGTAAGTGGTCCGAGCCTCAAAGGCGCCGTGGCCCGACGAACCACCGACGCCGCCGCCGAGCCCATCTTATAAATAAATAGGATACCCCGGCGGAGCGAAAGCCACAATGAATCGCGCAACGCGGCGTCTGCCGCATGCCGCGGCCAACGTATTGAGCACTGCAGCGAGCGGGCAGCCAGGATATTGCCGGAGCCGGGCGCGGATAATGCTACTTTCATTTTATAATGTAGTGTTATGTTCTCTATAATTTCATTTCGAATATCTCTCCCGATAAAGAAAAGGAGAAAAATGTTGTGAACTTGAAATAGATATGATCGAGAGAGTTTTGTGCGGAAACTGTGTGTAACTTTACTACTAAATACTGCTAAAAAGAAATTCCGGAAGTACTGACCGGCTAGCGAACTTTAAAAGCTAGATTCTGGAGTAGCAGGGGAGACATCTTCATTTTATCAAAAGGCCCACTTGTTGCTTCTCCAGAACTCCTATGAAGAGCTGAGTCCTTTACAAATAACTTTTACGTTGAGGGTGGCTTACACCGTACATGCCATCATACATACTGCATATAACACGATAAGCGGTAATCAGATTGAGTGAGTTGTGATGCAGCCAGCCGCGAGCTCGGATTTGCGACCTTTTTACAATATTTATTACCAGCAATGTCTGCGTGGCGTCTCAAACAGCATCGCGTACTTCGTTCTTTTGTTATTAAGTTATCACAAATTCAAACATTGTATGTATTTTTGGTGAGGAGCTCGATGGCGTAGTGGTTAACGCACCCGGTCTGCGAGTGCTGAGGTTAAGCAACTTTCGCAAAGGCCGGTCATCGGATGGATGACCAAAAATGTATGATCTCGAGCTCCTCCGTGCTTCGGAATGCACGCAAAGCCGTTGGTCCCGGCTGCATTAGCAGTCGTAAACAACCACCAATCCGCCCTGGGCCCGCGTGGTGCTTATGGCTCGTTCTCCCTTTCTCCCTGTGTCCCAGCAGTGGGAACATAAAATGAGCTGATGATGATGATGTACATCATTCATTCATTTTCATTCAATTTTCTGTCTTTGTTGAGGGTTGCCGTTAAGGGTCATACGTATTTCCCTGTCTTTATTTGTAGTCACAATTTTTGTAGCAAAATATATCATTTGTGTATTTGCACAAAACGAACTAAATAATTGCGAGTCAACTCCACACCGATGTTACGATTAATTGTACTCACGCGTGGAATGGAGTTTGAAGTGTTTGCGCGTCAAACGATGGAATGGAAATTATTAGTTAACACAAAATATTATATTCTTTTGCGCAAACCCAATCATAGGGTTTTTTTATTAATAACCTCTTTATTAATTAAAAAAACCCTATGATTGGGTTTGCGCAAAAGTGTTTCACTTTTTTAACGGATGTTTTTCCTTTTCATACTTTTTAGATCACAATGTATACATTTGCTTACTTCATTTCAATGAAGCTTTAGTAAGCAGGAGTTGTAAAAAGGTAAGGAGTACTTATGTGTCAACGTCAGAAGTAACAACAAAAAAAAGCGTACATGTGTGAGTGCGGGCGCAAACTGCGTCAGATATTCTCTCGCTATGTTTATTACTTGTGGGAGTTGTTGGCAGCGTAATAAGGCGGCATTCGGGGCGTAAATCATCACGTGAGCGGTAACGCGCCGAGTAAATCACCGGGTAACGAGCTGCCGCCGCCGCCGCCGCCCGCCTGTGCGGAGGCAGTAGGGCAGCTGGATGTGATGACATAGTTCACAATCGAAAATATCAAATCACATAAATTAAGTTGAATAAACTTTTTTTGATCGTGTTCTGATTCTAATATCGAAACCACCAACAAAACCAAAGTTACGGCGCTGCGCTGGCGCTGGTAATAAAAACAAATGTGCTGGAAAAGAAGGGCGCGAACAAGGACTAACCTTCTTTGCTGGCTTTGGAAAGTCACTGCGCGCCGGCGCCGGCGCCCCACGTGTTGGTACTTGCACTGCATTGTTTTTCTTGTTTCCTTTATTTTATTTTCTTTATTTAATAGGCCTTAATTTATACTTTATATTTTCACATCAAGACATGCAAAATCAACGGTTGGCAGTCAAAATCAGAAACGGAACTGCGAATGGAATAACTAATGTGCACTATTGTGCCTATTTTTCATTTCATTGGCTTGTTGGGTTGACAAGATTTAAACTTTAAAGTTTGAATGGGATACCAAAATCTATAAAGGCTTTGAATACCGCTAAAAAATTGGTATCGACACTACTGTCAAAAGAAGATACCGGTAAAAAAAATTACACTTATGCTTGGTATCGTTTCCTGGGTGGCACTTTTACCGGTATTATAGCTAACCGCTCTACGCGGGTTGGCTAAAGCGCAATATGTAACGGAAAGAGTAGCGATACTTTTTTATATAAGTTAGCTGCACTATCGGTACCAAATTACCTCTATAGGAATAACGTTACTTACCGGTACTTATTTTGGGAATTTGGTAACGGTATCAAATTTTGCTCGCATAAGACGAATATGCAAGAATAAAAGATATCTAGTCATAGTCATAGTAGCGTTGTTCTCTAATGTGTTTTTTTAATATTTACGGGTAAGCACGGTGCCTGATGTTAAGTGATGATAAGGCCAATGATGGAAGCGCACTTCGCCCGGTATCCTTAACTAGTAAGGCACTGGCTATCTTATCTCTAGCTGCCGGAACACAACAATGTACGTAGAACATAGTGTTACCTCCAGCCAGCGCCGCCCGGCGATTGGTGATGACTGGGGTTCACCGCCCATATGCCCCATTGACATATGAAACAAACAAACACTCCAATTCCTGTGTGTGAACCAAGGATCAATGACCGCTCCTTTAGTACAAGAGACAGGTATTTATTACACGAGCGGTAGTGAAGTTGTGAAAAAATTTTGAAACTATGGAGTTTGCCGCATATTTAGATGAAACCAACAGAGATCTCGCGCCACAGCCGCTATCATATGTTTTGTCCAAGTTTTAGTTCTATTCGGCACTTTTCATTTTACATGTTTTAAACTATTTGCTTTTATTAATATTGTAAATGTAAATAGCTTATAACTGCCTAGCGCAGCAGTGAGACGCTGGGCAAAGGCCTCCATCATTGAAATTTGTAGTGTATAGTTATTTTTTATTATTTTTACTAATATTATAAAGAGGAAACCATTGTATTTTTGTATGTATGTATGTATGTTTGCAATTAATAAATTCAAAAACTGCTGGACCGATTTAAAAAACTATTCGACCATTAGAATGCTACATTAGCGCTGAGTAACATAGGCTATATTTTAAAAAGTGTCCACCCGTGCGAAGCAGGGACACGGGCCGCTAGTAGAATACATATAATCACACATCAAAGGCTACACTGGTTTCCTTTAAAGCGTCTCCCGCGGTCCCCACATTACAAAATCAAGTCATTACTACAAATGATGTGTAATGGCATAAGAATAAACAATAGAATAGAATAGAATAGAATAGAATATATTTTATAACACAGTAGAACGGAAACTCCCGCTGTGGACGGGCTCACCGCTCAAGGTCGCGATATGAGAGTAACTGTTAAACAGAATGCTCAGTCGGACTGTCGCGCTTGCCTGTTTGTGCGTTCCGTACGATTTTGGAAACGAATTACAATGGCGAAACCAATACAATGGCGCCAAGTTATTGTAGTGTGTTTGGTTGTAGAAACAATTGAAAAACGATGCCATACTTAAGTTTTTTTAGTTTTCCCAAAGATGATGAAAGGTATTATTGTTAGACGTAACTACGTAAGCAATATTCAACAGTAGGCAACCCTGGCAACGCGCCTGGACGACAGAGGGGCGTAACGACGTGAAGGAAGTAGGTATATAAATGGCGGCGTTTGGGACTCGGTCATAGAAGATTCCGTTCTACTGTGTTATTGTGTATTCTTATGGTAATGGCTTAATCACCTCGCTTGCCAAATGCGGATTGGTGATCACAAACCCAGGCTATCATCGAAAATATCCGAAATACACTTTGCCCGACCTGGGAATGAACCCGGGACCTTCGGGTACCGGGCCTAGCGCTCTGCCACTGTGCCACCGAGGCGTAATATTAACTACTAGCGGCCCGCTCTGACTTCGCACGGGTGTACTTTTTTTTTAAAATATAGCCTATGTTACTCAGCGCTAATGTAGCATTCTGATGGTGAAAGAATTTTTTAAAGCGATCCAGTACTTTTTGAGTTTATTCGATGAAAACATACATACAAATATGCAAAGCTTTCCTCTTTATAATATTAGTATCGAAGAAAACTATTCGATTATAGGAGGTAACATTTGAGCGTGTGGCGCAGCCGTTCACTGTGTGGGTGGTCCTGTCCGCTGCGTCGGTGGAATCACTTTTAATGGCTCATTATTTTGAGAAAATGAAATAACACTTCATCTTCGTGACAGGAAAGTGTGTTGCTAAGTGAAATAAAGGACAAAAAGGTTGATTCATGATCATACGAGTACCTATTTAACAAAGAACTGAACTACTGACATTAGGTAATACTAACTGTGTATTCCTTTGTATAATTTTTCTTGTATAACAAGTAATCTAATGTAGACTTGTATTCGTGTGATAAATGTTATTGGTGTATGTCGTTTTTATCACAATAAATAAAAAATTCACAGATTTCGCAGTCCCCACAAGAATCGGAGCATTGAAAATGAATACAACAATTAACGAAAAAAAAACATTTTATTTTAAATAACACAATTCAAACTGGAATGCACTTTTCGCCTGCATCCGCATCTTTTAACACCATTACCATGACGATCAGTCAATAATCAAAGAAGCTACATCACTTTTTATATACGGAAATACCCGTTTTTCTACAATACCAAATCTAAAAGGACCACCTAGAGGTCACAATTATTAACCGATTTTCAAAATTTTTTCGCAATTTTGTAGCTAAACTAATACCCTAAGACATTTTTTTAAATTTTTCTTAAGTCGGTTTTTTTTAGAAATATTTACAATATAGTATACAAACACCCCCCAAAAAACCCGATTTTTTTTTACATTTTTCAAAATTTCAAAAAAAAATTCCAGCCTATTTTCATAATTCAAACACTCACACGTGTCTCGTTAAATTCCTCAACTCTTGGTACTATTTCCATCTCGATTCTTCCAAAATCCTCGGAGCTATGGCCAAAAATACGTCTCAGGCGATTTGCATCTGATAACCATTTTCAATGGTAAAAATAAATTATAAATGGTCACAGAGTGCCCGAGGTGTTGGTCATCTCAAAATTAATGTTGAACTCGCTTCCGTCAACTATTTTTAATCGGTTGCGTCCCGTTACACCTCTAATGAGCTTACAGTATTTTTTGCAGTAAGGTTTCATAACCTGTAGGAACATTGTTGGCAAGGTGGGTAGGTAATGCCACTCTGCGGCTGCTGTCATTGGCCTCGCAGCAATCGACCTCACCCAAACAGATTTAATATGTAAGTAAGTAGTTAAATGTATTTGATCTCACCAAACACTTTTCAATTTCAACACAACAACAACACTAACAACAACAATCTAAATAGGAGTCAACTGACCGTGAAATAAGCGCAAACATAATGTAATGACATGCTTCCACCGCCATTGAGTTTATTTTTGAAAATTTATATTTTTTGTAAATTTCTGATTGATTCCGGAATTTGATTATAGATTTTGATTGACATTGAAAACGAGCCTGAATTAACCATTTGTAACTTAGATGAGATATTTGCAAGCCTTTTCTTAGGGCTTAAGTTTTCAGGACGATAATAATATTGTGTGAAACTAGTGGATATTATTTTTAACTAAAGAACATATTTCAGATATATGAAGTAAGTGTTGAAATGTTATATTTCTTGAAGTAATCTCTACAACTAGTCATGGAGTCTATATTGGCTAGTATTCTGATGTATTTCTTTTGCATCACGTCACGACGTGTTCACGTCAGTACATAAGCGTGTAGCTGCTGACACTGATTTACGAGTAACACAGGCTCCTACTTATCACCTCAATATTATTCCTTCTTCCAAACGCTCGCAGAAACGTATGTGACGGTAAAAAGCTCCACATCCTTCCATCTCGGATGCTTTCGATTTCCAACAATAACAGTCGTAATGTATGGAAATACACAAATTCGATATCGCGAACAATAGTCCCTAACACGGCTCCGCGAAGCCAGCTGTCTGCAAATCCAGTCCGTCGCACTCGCCGTAAGTACCACGGCTAAGGTGGGATTTGGGCGCGGCGGTGGCGGGCACACCGGCGGGCGTCGGGCTCACTTTGTAAAAATGTAGAGCTTTTGCGTGAGTGAGCCGGGCCGGTGGCGGCGACCGCTTGTAAAGCTCTGCCGACACCTCACGCGGAACCGCAGCGGCGTGTAAGCGGACAGTTGTTATGGATCGGCGTGGAATATGATTTACCGGAGCAGTCGTGGAAACGCGCACTTGTGATTTTTATTCTTCACTTATTTTACAAAGCGCACGCAGGCTCCTCGCACACGCACGTTTGATTAGACATAACTAGTGAACGCAAAAAAGATATGCGAGGGCAAGGGATAGGTACAAATGGTTAGAGGTTTGCTTTATAAACAATGTTGAAGCAGATGTCGTCACAGGCAACGACGCAGGCTCCGCCTGTGGCTTGCCCGCGTCACCTTCCTCATGCCACTTTTATGAATTTTATAAGAATTAGAACCTCTTTCGGCAGCACACTTCACTGACATAAAAACGGAAGTAAGGGCTCTTTTATATAACAACTCAAATTTTATCGCTGCGGTAGAGTTTAGTACTCCTCTTAAATATAATGTTTATGTTGTTGATGTGCCTTTAACAATAAATAAATACAAAAATAAATAAGGAAAGAAAAAAGGAACTTTAATTTACAAACTCGTACACGAATTACTTTTATAATACTTTAAAATCCCTAAAAATACGACTGTAGTTATAGCCAATATTAGTTGGTATTTAAAACCAAGTCCATGATGGTCCACTCCAGGGCCCCACGTCACCACGTGTCGGGACGGGTCCACGCAATTGGTAGTCTGGGCAATAAATTTGTGTCTCTAATGTAGATGTTGTGATTTCCCCTCTAGACCAGTATCTCTGAACAGATAACAGGATAATTTGCAAAAGAAAAGCTGAACGATAATTTCGCCCACGGGAAAACAACGAACACTAAACACCAAACGTGGGAAGAGAAACTAATTTGAACCATATTAACATGACGGCAAAAGCGTATCTGGCTCGTACGCGCGTCCATAATTATGTGAGCCTGAATTGGAGTTCGGTTTTACATTGTTTTGCCGCGTAATGCTAGTTACGGGGACAATGCCTGGGCGCCAGAGCAGCGCGCCGCCGCCGCCGGGGCGCCGGGGCCGCGTTCCGGGCGTGCACGCGCTCTATTTACATTAAAATTGAGTGTAAATTTACGCAACAGGAATGCAACAGTGAGCGGCTTCCGCTGCGAGGAATCACGACCGCCACATTGTAATGGCTAACAAAGGAACAACTTCCATACATATTTTTGCAGCAGATTCGCCATTTCGCTCGTTCACTTTTATTGTAGAACTTCGACTTGTAATTTCATTCGGGCCTATGGCCACTGTTAGTTCTAGACATGGAAAGTATTGCAAATATTTCAAATTGTGATGTAGGTATACCAAAAAATGTACACGCTACGCAATATGCGAAGAGTAATTAGAGAAGGTGAGTAAACAAAAAGTAATGAGTATATCAGAAAAATATGTAATTGAGTGAAAGAGATGGTAATAAACACGTGTACCCGGGCCGCCCTGGAGTCCCGGACCCCGGAGCCCCGGGCACGCGTGATGAATCGCGCGCGTGGTTCCTAATGTAATGATTTATAAGCCGTCAGTGCCGCACACGTCGCCGCACTGACACGTTATCGCTAAGTCGATTAAGACTTACCCCCCTCCCCCCTTCCCCCCCCCCCCCTCTCCTTGGCCAGGGCTGCCAGACGGGGTCAGTCATTGTTATTTAGGTATATGTCCGTTCTAAGAGCCTTCCCGCTATTTCGGAGGCTGACAATTAACTCGTGTAGGTGTCGGGACTGTATACTAGATTTCCGAGTTATTGCTTCATTCCTAAGTGCAAGCTTTTTAAAAGAGGTACTAGTCCTTTAGGTTTTCCTTCACTTTCAAAACATACTGAACTTTGAAGTGTCTTTGCAACACTATTTGTACGTGGCGTAAATTGTGTTTCTATATCTATGAATTCTGGCTCAAATTCAGCTCATAAGTTTTTTCCACACTTTTCCGAATTGCTATTTGTTTCCAACAAAACTTGCATAAAATGCATACCTTTATGTAACTACATTTGTAAATATTTAATTTATTAAAATTTTAATATACATATTTCGGTCTAAGTTAGAGTTGTCAGGTTTCTCTAGATCTGCGCCACACTCTGTCAGTCACTTCCTAACTCACCAGTTGCCATTGCTCCCACCAATTCTACCCAACTTTTGTAAAATCACTTTTGTAAAATCACTTTCCTGCTGAAAAGTTTTAGCTTTGATAAGCCCGGCCGCCCCGAGCCCCGAGCTCCCGCGTACTAATCAATCGTAACAAAGTTCCGCCGCACCCTAATTAACATAAAGGTGTGTACAACTCCAGGCGGCCCAGCGGTGGGTCTCCTTTTAACTGCTAAGCCCAATTTAATGATGCGCGCCAGCCGCAACGGAGTTCACTAACTCGCCGCAACTAAAATTATTAATAGGTTCATAATGTGTTCAGAATATAAATGACATAACACCATGTTATTCGTTATGTGTACCGTTTTTGTATTTATGTTAGTTTTATTTTTTATAAATTGCACAGCAAGTGACTCCACTCCACCTGATGTTAAGTGGAAATAGAGTTCCGACGCGAGGCGGTGAACTCTGGCGCAGCGTGAAAACATCGCAGTAACCGTTCCTCCTAACGCGCCGACCCACGAGGTGCTTCTTCACGCCATTTGAACTTTGAAGAACCCCATGTCATTGGACGAAGAGAAAATCTGTGTTGGTAGACAATTCCATTTTTGGTAAGGCCGACAAGAGCAATCACCAAATGTCTTTTTGTGCGATAGAATGTTTGAAACTGTACAGCGTTGACTCCGGAGAGCAGCACGCGTACTCCTATGGAGGAAGGAAGAAGTTGGGATGAGGTCAAAGAGCTCTTCAGAGCACTCTCCATAAATAAACGCTAAAAGACGCTGAGTGAAGCTGTATCTCTTCGCTATTACAGGGGTTGGAGAGTATTAGTGACTTTTGCATTGCCGATAATACGGACCGCGCGACGCTTCAATACGTCCAAGGCATCGAGAAGATAGTTACTTTGTGGACCAATACTCCACGCAAGACCGAACCTGTATCTTGTTGCTTGAAGAATCGCCGCACCCTGTTCAGGACATCGAATTTAAGTGAAGCTGTTGTAATCACGGCTTCGATGTAGTCTGGTTCAGATCGCAGCGATTCTTCAAACCGAGCATGTTGATGCTGAAGAATCGCTGTGCCAACTGTATCAACTACAGGCTCTGCAGGCCGAGTGATGTAGTGGTGATGAGCTATGTGATGTTTTTGTTTATTGGGCTTTTTTGTTTGTTTATCTGTTGTCTAGTAACCGTTTAACGAGTTTCAAACGAAGCTTCTCTTGGCCTAGATAATTGGTGTGAGTGTAGGAAAGTTTAGTTTATTTCTTTTTATTTATTGGGTGATTATGAATGTAATTAAATTTTAGGTTTTCTTTATAAATTGTTGTCCATTGTATCTCAAGTTATGTAACAATTTCACATACCTTTTAATAATTATGCTATTAAAATTTTGTGAATAACGTCGTTGGTTACAAAATTAGTAAAGTTCTAGATTTTAAGCTGCAGTAGAAGACAGATTTTGCAATTGTTTGTTATTCCAAATAAATAAAAATAAAATAAAATAAATCATCTAGAATCTAGAAGAAAAGAAATATTTAAATAAATAAATGTATTCAGTTATGCTTATTAAAATGTAGTTCAATGTAATACCAAAATAAAATAGGAGCAATGTAATATTGCAAAAAATTAGTATGACATTGAATCCGAGTGATTTGCTGTTCAGTTGCTAAACGCTTACAATAATTATTTTTAATATACCTTACCAGCCTAGAAGGGTTAGATACCTTTTGTATTTCTCCTGGCGCTATAACGATTCTTATTGACTTATTAGTTCTATCATTTATTATCATCATCAACAGCTTAATCATAAACGTCCCACTGTTGGTTCAGGCCTTTCCATATGGGCAAGAGTACATTGGGACATAAAAGAAAAACCCAAACGCTGGCCAAAGGCAAGAGTTACTTTATATATTTTTTAATTATATTTCCAATAATAAATTTTAAAAAACATCGGGTGTTAGTTTGGTTGCGGCAGCCCTGCCTGCAGCCCGCGACAGCCGCAGCGGGCGCCGAACCACTAAAATCACTATAAAATATTCCAATAAAAGCGAACAACATGTATGGCCGCTTCAGTGTCGCGCCACTCGCAATGAGGCCGTAAACACCGCGCCCGAAGCCCGGCCGCTCTACCACTACCCAATCAAATGAAGCATGTACAACCAATAAAAAAGTTTGGAACAACTTCCTTCCTTCCCGATATTTGATTTTACTGTCCGTCCGTGCCTTTTCCTTGAGATTGCGATATTCAGATCCATGACTGTTAAGCTCAATCTACTTCGTTACGACTTTGGTTGAGTTTCAAGACGATATGCCTAGGAGGTTTACCCAATTAGTTTTATTTATTATGGATCGTGAAAATGTCCCGCAGACCCAATGTAGTACATGACAAAGTAGATTCAACAATTGTATTATTTTGTGAACAATGAACCTATTAAATATGAAACATAAACGTAAAAAAAAAAACACAAATGTTGAAAAAATTTTTTCAACATTTGTGTTTTTGTAATTTGTTCGCAACAAAATTTGCTTTAAAAATCATTTTGAACATTTTACATAAACGTAAGTTAAAACAAAGCTACAATAAAGTAGAGTATGAACGTGTCTTTACAAACATTGATGTAAATGGAACGGCTACCTTTCGGAGGGAGAATAACATCACGCCCAATAAATCCATCACGAGTATTTAGCCGCCGCTCAGCGCAAAAATATAATGTATAAAGCGTAATAATCTGTTCGCAAAAGCGCCGGAGAGTGCTGTGGGCGCGAACGGCGCGAACGGCGCGGGTGACGACGCGCGAACGAATTATACGCGAAATTAGCGGCGCGCAGCTCCGCGGCCACGGAACCTTTTAGTGGAGCGGAAATACATTTTTCTAACATTTTCTTAAGCATGATTTCTAATGCGACGGCTCTGCTCTTGCTAAGAAGCTATAAAGCAAGACGTATACGAGTACTTGGCTAAGTTATGACTTGAAAGGAACTGGCAGCCGCCGCGGTGCGCAGCGTACTTTACAAAATCAACTAAGTCTATGCTTGTTTACTCAAATAAAGCATAAGGATAATTATACTAAAAAACCTCATTGAAAAATACAACTGTTTTTTTCTTTACTCTTTGTGAGCTGCAAATCAGCGTTTTGCTCCCGGGCAGAATATTGCTGTGCTACGACCTTTTGCACTGCTGCAGCACACACATGCCACGCCACATAATGCAGCTATTTTGAAAAATAAATTGCTTTGTATTATTGTTATATGTGTGGTTTTTGAAATAAATGTTTTATCTATCTATTTAATTGTTATGTTCTGAAATATGTAAATCAAAGTAACGTAGACGAAATGTTGAATTGTAAATAATTAAATTTTGCTATTTAACAAAAACAATTTCACGTTAACAATTGCCGTTGTATTTGAGTTTAATATCTTTTTGTGGCTTCATGATTTCGTGTTAATTCACAAAGCACCTTCAGAAAGCTTTTATCTTGTCTGATGTTGTTATTACTTTCTCTATTTACTCAATTGGGCCACATTATCTGCGTCGGCTCCGCGCTTTTCGCGGCCTCTTCGCTAATTTCCAGCATTAAACTGAAATATCGTTTAATTATTTATATTAATTAGGCAGTCTCCAAGCAGCCTCCGTCTGCCGTAATTGTGCGTGAGTTCGCGCCGCGCCGCCCAGACGCGAGGCGGGCACGGACGCTTATGTACGTCTTTAAGAACAGCGTGTATTCATTTACATGAATAAAGATTAAAGTGCTTTTTTACTGCGACATTTTAACAGATCTTTTCTTATCTTTCATTACATTTAAC
>CAUJAO010000136.1:0-20783 GCA_963082485.1 Eudonia mercurella
GTATGTTTTACGAGGACGCCTTTAATGTTTTAGTCGAAATTGAATGTATGAATCGGTCTTCAGTTGCGCGAACGCTTGTCGTGTCGGACGTTTATCATAAAAGCTTTACCTAGACTTGCGGATTGGCACCGTGACTCACTTCGACCGAAAGTCAAAGCGAAATCGTCGGTTCACCGCTTTTTCTCGCTTGTTCGAAACAAGAATATCCGTTCGGTCGGAGCTAGGTACCTCGTCCGCGCCCACGAGTAGTTCTCATTGTCTCATTATTATTGTTAGTGCCAAAGATGATCTCTTTGAAACTTTTGTGCGTCAATATGAATGTTGCGAATTCGACAATATCACGATCAAAATTTCGTTTCACAAACTATTGTAATCGAATCAGGTAATCAAAGTTGTTTTATAATTAAAAATGTAGCGTTTTAACTGCATGTGAATGTGAACAATATTTGCTTTGGAAACGATTTTTTCAATAAAAAAAATATAATTCTTATAGTCATGCTTTTAATTGTACTTAAGATTATCGACAAAGAAACCTTACTTCTTACTTCCTTCCCCCTCCATCAAAGGCGTTGAATGACAACAAGGTGTATGTATACTCGTAGAGCTCGTCTTGCAATATTCATTCTGGCCCATATTGGCCAAAAGTGCATCGGTATACCTGCTGTAGACTTGGTGGTAAGTCCTTTCTCTTCTCTATTTTCCCTTATTCCTTCAACAGCAGACAATAATGCCTCCTTGAACGACGCAACGCTCTGATTATGCCTACGCACGCATTAATAAAATACTTAAAAAGTACGCAAATAGCATTTCTGCATTATCATCTACCACGTTTGTGCAATACCCATGGTATATCCAATATACCCAATAGGCTATCCTGATTAATATCCTGATCACTCGGCATCTATCAGAGATGAAGCTTTTTTTCGTGATCGATGAGCCAAAATAAAATAAATAAATAGTAATAGGATTATGGAAAAAGAGGACCATCAGAAAATAGATCCAACGAAATCTATGATTGAAACATAAACTTTATAATTCTAATCAAATCTACTTAGATGAATTGACCAGTATAATTAATGATTTAATTAATCAATAACTGTAACGGTTAGTACAACAAAACAACACTAAGGTTTGTAAATAAATGCGCTAAAAGTATTAGATGTCATTAAAATACATAAACGAATTCTTAATAAACTGCATGAACTGTATCGCTTTGCCAGTCTTAAATGAAAAATGAGAAAAATGCAAGATGCAAGAAGACAGATGACTTCTTGGCGGGAAAGTGAAGAGTCATGTCTGCGGTTTTGTTTTATTTTCGAAAATTTGTGTTATATCGAATATTAATGTGAAATAATAACCGTTAGGTGTTCGTGAGTGTGCATGAGTGTTGGTAAATGAACAAAGTCACTTCAAATTCTCTACTTCTCCCGAGGACTTAGTAAAGCCCCACATCTTTACTGAGATACTCGAGGGGTTGGGAGTTTGGAGTTTGTTGTTGTTGTTTTTTTATCACTTCTCACTTTTCATTTCTATTATCATTCATCATCATCATACAGAAAAGAAATATTATTTATTTATGTGTGGCGTCCCTACATATGTATTACTTGTTAGAAAAATTACTTTGACACTGGCTTAATGTGCTAATCGCACAAAGCCATCAACAAAAAAGAAAAAAAAGAGAAGACAGATGCTGTCAATGTCATTAACTAACGTTGTGGCTGGTGAAATCGTAGCGAGAGCCATCTTACTTACAAGAAATTGAATTGAATTGAAAGCTGGAAATTGAATTGAAAGCTCAAAACCTCAGTGAATACCACAAAAACTATCTATATAACACTGTTGGGTGGAAGGAAGGCAGGTGTGTGCTGCGACGTGTAGCAATATTGTTTTAAACGTGTGTTAAAAATTTATGGAAAACACGCTTTCGTACCTATTGAATCAAAATGACTGAATATTACAACATTGTTCCCTGGTTTAATAGTGCCGAATGGCTTCGAGCATACGAAAGCATTTATACAAAACCTAATAAAAATGAGGCACTGAAGTTGATACAGATTTGGAAAGCAAGATGCCCTTCTTTACCTTCCGGTGTAGAATCTACGTTGACTCTATTAGAAGTACTTATTCAAGATGAAAACAATGCCGACGATTCTACAAATGATCAATTATTGCGACTTGCATACTCTTCTGCAATAATGCGCTTTGTGAATCATATGCTTGACACAGAGACAGTAAAAGGCACTAGCTTGTATCAAGCTGCAAAAAATTTGGGAGTGCCTGATTGGATTATAGACTTACGACACGATACTGCACACAGTAACAATCTTCCTTCAATTGAATTGCTTAGAGAAGCATCACAAATAGGATTGGAATGGCTAGAAACAAATTACTGGGCTAATTACAAGGAATGTATAAAAGATTACACCACAGGAATCAAAGATACAGAAACAGCTGACAGCAATAAAATCGCAGCTGTAATGCATTTCTGCACATCATTGAGTTTTTGTGCTCATTCCAGATGCAAAATTAAGAACTTGTCTGAAATTCCCAATTCTAGTATGAGAGAATCAATAGTGAATGATGCGAGAGATTTATTCGGAGATCATTATGATTTTTCAAATTTGAAAACTGTGTCTGTTGTTTCACTGGTGAATATTCTGAACTCCCATTCAAAAAAGTTGCTTAAAAGCAAAGATGCAATCTTAAATGCCAACCAAGCTTTACTTGGGGAAGAGTCATTATTTCTTTCCTTAGAACTTTTAAATTTCATGGGAAGTGAAGGTTTTCAACAAAAAAAGAAATTAGCTTCAAGTTATGTGCAATGTTTTGAAGTCTTACTTACTTTCCTGAATTCTAATAATATGCTACTAGATTTTATTCTGGAACTTATTGAAATTACTAATAAAACTGAAAATGATGACAACAGACGCTTATTGGCAGCCTTATGGATATCAGAAATTTTAATAGCCTTGAATAAATCTAAACTGTTTATGGAAAGAATGAAGAGGTAATAAAACTTAGCTGTATATGAAGTGTTGGATATTAAATCTACAAATCTACAATGATTAACTGTAATACAACATTTCAATTTTACTTTTATTTCAGATCTGGTTCTACAGACATTGAATCAAAGAAAAAACAGGAGCTGAAAGCACTTTATTATCACTGGTTTCCTAACGAAAGAGTAAAGAGTCTTCTGCTTGACATGCAGAAATGTGTTCCACCGCAGTTGATGGATATTAAATTTCTGCAACCAATTATATCAACATATAATCCGTATCTGAAAATATTTATAAAAGATCTTCTTAACTTAGTTAAACCTCATTTACCTAAGCATGTTTCAGAAAGTATATGTGAGTTAGCAGAATTGATATCATCTCCAGAAAAATTTCCTTTGGAATCATCAAAAATTTACACTGTGGAAGATTTAAAGATGGACCTTGATGCAGATGAATCTTGTGTACAAGCTGAACACATTGAAGATATAAGTAATATGATTATAGACGAAGTTCCTTCAGAAAAGAATCCAAATAATGTCAGCTATGGCATTTGGAAATTATCTGATGCTGATGAAGATCACAATTGGTCTATATGTCCTTTTGGTTTATTACCCTGGCAGTAAATATGGAATAAACTGTCTGAAATAAAATTATGTTTATGAAATAAAATATAAATACTTTCCACAGCAATTATTTATTTATTTTATAATTTGTATACAGGTGTAATGTTTTGGTTACATATCATATCTTGACACATTACAAGAATCCTAAAAGTAAGTTCAACAATATACACATTATATATTACAAGATTCATTAATGATTAACATATAGGAAACTTCACAGTCAAATAACATACAGAAATATAAAATGACAACTTGTAAACAGCATAGCATAGGTATTGGTCCTTAGAAATACAACTATAGATCCAGTATACACGGCAAGCAACTGTCTCTAAACTGAAGAAATATCTAAGTAATATCATGTATAAAAAACATGTCTGCTCTACTCCAAAATTTGTATAGCAAGATTTTCTTAAAATAACAATTAGATTGGTAAACTATTTAGTTTCATGAAAAATACTCAGAAAAAACTTCCAAAATATTTAATGGTTTTCTAAATGAAATCACGAAACAAGTTTACTTTATTAAATTTTTAACATTTCCAAAACCCAACACATGGTTAAAAGTAAACATTGATAAAAAATTTAGTTATTCAAACAGGCACCAGTTGGGATCAAATCAATTCATAATAAAAATGAAATGAAAATTGACAGGCACTTTCGTAAACTAAAGTAGGTAGCTGATAGCCATTTCTAATTTGAATAGTCGTAGTACTTTCTAAAATAGTAATTAAGCTACATAATATTTACAATACAGAGCTCGCGCGATCTATCTACACACAGTTCTATTTATAGTGTCGAAAGTCCTAGATTTAGTCTAGTCACATTGCACATTTTGTTGATATCATTACAAAATAACTTATGATCAAATTACATTATTGAGTATGTTAATGGGGCATTCATTCTGTAATAACCAGTTACATATTACTACGAGCTATGTCTAAAAGTAAAACGCCAAAAGCTCAATATAATTATCAATATTAGAATGTTACAGCACTATATTAATATCCGTAGGCAAGTCCTGATGAAAGTAAATTAGGAAGGCACAGAACAGTAGACTACTGTGACACAACCCCACTATTTGCTTCTTAAAACGTGGTTTTAATTCGGTGTATAAAAATCAGACATAATATAGTTTTTTTTTATGAATTCAATATACCATACTAGTATTTAAAATCTAAAATGCAACATATTCAACGAAATCTTTCCTCCCAAATTATAGTGCAATCATTATTTTTCCGCGTTTTTTACTTCTTGCGATTGAGTAAATTACATGCAATAATTATAAATCATGGCAAGTCAATAAAGTCAAAATTAAGTAAGAGGATTTCTGTTACGTCATTTATTTTGTCTATTTAACAAAGTTTGTTACATAGATATTAAGTAAATATCATTTATTATTACAATCCCGGTGAGATTCTGTTTGGTGATTGACTGTTTTTGCTTGACGTTGTAACAAAAAACATTTTAAAAAATTGAGCTATAATTACCTATAGGCATTAGACGTAAAGCCTAAAATATAAAATAATATAAGTTGTCACATAAACATTCGTTGTTTGAATAATAGTAAAACGTTAAAAACTAAGGGAAAAGCAGATAAAATATTTGTGACTTATAATAACATTAAAATCATTAGCTTATCAGTAGACAGTCTTTTTGATTATGAAAGGAGTAAAATGATAAAATAAGGTACGAACACTTTATAAAACACGATATAGGTAGAGTCGATTTCTTTTGTGTAAAATGTATGGCAACCTCGTTGTAGTAAATGTGTCATGGTAATGTAGCATGCTTGAACAATAGTCTTAAATAAAAACTTTATGTGTATTTCAATAATAGAATAAAACAAAAGTAAAACTATATCATGTGAGTATGCATGAATTATAAAATTAGATCTTTAATGTTACAAATAGATATTGCAATGTTTTTATAGAACAAAACAGCGCTTGCTCTGATTATACATTAGAAAAAATTAAGAGACAAGATTCTTGGGGTATATTGTAGAAAGTTAACCTGCGGTTAATTTGTATAGGATAGTCTATTCAAAGTTTTGTGTTATTTATACAATTATGAACGAGACAATATATGTATAGGCATGCATAAAAGCTAGTTCTTGCTTTTTAAACTAACAATCAGAAGTTATTATAGTATTTTAACTCAGTCAACACCGGATCATTTAATAGATTAACAAATACACTTCTCATCAGAAAAATCGAAACACCTTGCAAGTTTATGTTTTGTAAGGATTATCAGAAAAATGTGTATATTTAGGAATATATGTCAAATGTCGTTTAATAGTATAAGGTTTTCAAATCCTAATGTTAATGTTCTAAATTCAAATTAAATTTTCATAGGTTTCATATTTTGTTCAACAAGTCAAAGGCCGGCAACGCGTCTGCGATTCCTCTGGTTTTGCGGGTGTCCATGGGCGGCGGTGATTACTCTCCATCAGGTGACCCGCCTGCTCGTCTGCCTCCTTCTTATATTTAAAAAAAAAAATTTAACCCTGTATGGAGTATGAAAGAAATTGATAAAACAACACACTCTTATTACTGCTTCCATACGATTCTTCATCGATTACAATTTTCGCTTGTCATGTAATGGCCAAACTGCCAGCTTTACAATCATGTGATTTTTTTCATGGAATGAAAACTCTTTTGTGTAAAATTAGGACAAAAACCATAAAAACGGGGAAGTGTTTCGATTTTTCTGATGAGAAGTGTATTTTACGACGCACTGAGCATCCTAATTATTTAAGGTGTCTGTCTGGATATCACTGATTAAAAAAAACTCGTAAAACGTTGACGTTTGTCATTGAATATCTCTCAAGGCCGGCACGATATCGTTGGAATACCTAAACGAACTTGGCTTCCTGGAATTTTTCTGAATTAGGATGATTTCATACATAAAAATACTGGGATATAATGAATGTAATGTCTGGTTTGGTTCAATCACACACTAACTCGTTGTATATAAAGAACAAAAATTTAAGTAAAAAATTAAACAGCGGTATAAATTTAATCTCGAAATGCGAATGGAATAAAATCATTAGTCAACAACGAACTGCTGTAATCACTATCTATATAACGGCTTAACACTATGAAATTTAAAATCATCACAATCATATTACAATACAATCTCCCAACAAAAAGGCGTTTTCGAACACGTTTCACCGATAAAAATAATCTTAAAAAACGATATTGCTATTTTATAAATCACAATTAGACAAGATTTACATATTTACAGAGAAAATATATCATAAAATATAATGTCAGTGCAAAGATATATTCACATAGGAAAAATATTTCTCATTTACATCATTGTATTTGGACACGGACCACCAGACACGCGGCCGGAGGCGTACTTTTAGTACTTTACGCAATAAGCTCATTAAGTACAATTATTACGGCGTCATCCTTCAAGAATGGCAAGACTCGGAAACAATCAATAATAGAGTCTCATAATTCAACAACAATTTTTAACACCTACATTTTTGTTTTAAAACGAACATTATGTTTTAGATTCGACCTTATCCAATAATGACAGGTTTAAATACAGATTTTTTAAATACTTAATATGATATCGTAAGTCTATCTTAAACCAGGGGGCGTCGCGTCGTCCTAAAACGAGAAAATTTAACGGAATTGTTTAAGTATTAATCACAGAGTGTTTTGTATATTTATTAGTAATGGAAAGATCACT
Source organism: Eudonia mercurella (assembly GCA_963082485.1). Classification (NCBI taxonomy): domain Eukaryota; kingdom Metazoa; phylum Arthropoda; class Insecta; order Lepidoptera; family Crambidae; genus Eudonia; species Eudonia mercurella. The sequence continues at coordinate 7,321 of CAUJAO010000136.1, forward strand.
CATTTCGGTTCCCCAGAGATTACTCACAGCCGATGGCTTGGACATCCCTTTAAACGATTATCGGGACTTTACTTTCAATAGCATACCAAGTTATCTAAAACTGCAAAATTTCTTTAATTGATTTTCTACCTTAACGCATTACACGTAAGGATAAAAAAAGAATTTGGCATTTTGTAGTAGCATGATGTGCTGCTGTATGTACAAACGCTCGACGCAATGTTGTCATTAACTTGGACAACAAGATTTGGATGAGTTACCTCCAACTTTACTATCCAGAGGCATAGTAGAATGAAACAAGTATGGTATCTTCATACATACGCACCGAGCGCGGCTTGTATGTGAGCGCAGCCGAGCCAGCCCGTCCGTACGCATCGTCGCACGCACACACTGACAAAGTTTATTGATGCTAATGATGCGCCAGTCGCGGCTGAGCCGTACGTAATGCCGCGCGCGCCTGCGTGTTTCGTCGCTGCGCCGGCGCCGCTGCCGCTCGCACGTAGATTATAATTTGTTAAACGTAAGTCAAGGTCAACGATGGTTACAAAAAAAAAACAAGAGATATTGCAGTGTTTATGGATGTCTAAATAGCAGCTTGTCCATCCAGAATTTTCTTTCTTTACTTTACCTACCGAACAAGAACGGTGAGTGAGTACCTCCTGCCCAACCTAATTACACAATTTTGTGTCAGTTATTTACTACCGAAAGAGTTAAGTTCTGCTCCAGATTTCGTGGATTAGAGAGGTAAATACATGTACTTACGGATTTGTAAGTTTAATTTATTAGATTACACGGTACACCCTACCGCTAAAACAAGGGACTAATTAGGTACAGTCAGACGAAACACTTTGGACTTTGTACCGCTCTTATGTTGTGGGCATAAGTACTAATATCGAACTGCAAGTGTTTTCCGTGATGTGCTGTTGACCGTACCTACTTACCTATTGTAAGTTGTTGTGTTGTACAGTAGACAAACTACGTTTAGGTAGATCGGGGGTTCTCTGGAATCTATGAATTCATATTTCTAAGTATGTTCTTATTTTATATGTAGATACCTCATTCTAATTAAAAGTGACAGCCCTACAAGTTTAGGTGATTATCGCTCGCTCGGGGGACTTACTTGTTTCATTCTACTATGCCAGAGGGTGGCATACGGTTCGTTTTAGATTACTTTGGTACTTGGTTATGTCATAAAAGAGATAGAATACAGCAACAGTCGATCACACATCACTGTCAATGTCTAGAGATATAGGAGTATATCTATAAAAGTTGTTTGGAAAAGTTATAAAATAACCTATCAATATAAACAATTACTCATTTCAAAACTTGTTTATTGATGGATTGTTTTACCATCTTTCAAGATGTTATAATAAATACACTTTTCCAAATAACCTTTACGTAATGTTTCTAATCGCATTAACAGCGTTTTAAATGTCTAAACGTACAAGTTTCGATAGATCACTAAAACGCAATCAAATAATATAGTGTATTCTTCGTTTCTTAACCCTATCAATGCTCTTGATATGAAGTGAGGCTAGGGGGCTAATTATGAGGTGAGACTAGCTGGTTAGACAATAGAATTGTCGAAGGATAACTATCGGTGCAGCAGCGGCAGTTACTGTTTTTCTTTTGAACTGTTGCTGACTCTCAGGAGCGTCGTGTTAGTTTCATCGGCCACTGTTGGTAATAGAATAAAGTGAGGCCAGCGGGCTAGATGATATAGAAGTCATCGCAGGAAATCCGTCCGTGCAGCAACCGCTACTCGTCATCTCTGGAACTGTTTGTAGGTACGTAACTGTGTTGGTAGGTTGTTACCTACCCGTGTCGGTGATAGTATGAGGCTAGACCATGATAGGATCGTCTGAGGAGAGCTGTCGGTGGAGCAGTCGCTGCGAGCGCAGGGCGCCGGCGCTGAGGTCGTCGGTACTTCCGTACTCGCCGTCGTGGTCCGTCGTCGACAGTAAATCGTCGTCTGACGTCGCTCTGGTAAGCAAACGTGTTTTTTAAAGTACAATGAGCAATTTTGCCTGCAATCTTTATCCAATAAAGAACTTGAAAGTACTTTACAAGTAGGCAGCCTGCGAAGTCGTCATAATGAGAAGTAGGCTGTTTGCTAGCGTTTGAGCGTAAATCGATAAACAACAGCATTCTGCTAAAATTGTTGCTATGGCAATAAATTTACATAAGATAGTGCCGCTAGCTAGTGGATCTGAAACCAGCCTTACTACAATCTACTACACCGATTACAATATTAACCATTACTGGGAATCGAACTCGGATCTGAGACCGGCAGTCAAAACACTATAGACGGTGTTTTACCGATTTACCGATTACCTTACTTGCAACAACAGTCGATACTAACTCTTAATTAGTGCTTAAACTCTAATATTAGGGTGGGCAAAACCCTAAGATACACATGAGAATTGTTATCAAATACTCAAATCCAATATAAAGTCAGGTGGCATTACCTGATGAGCGTGGGCAGGTTGGAGGTGAGTATGGCCTTCTCCTTCTGTATCTCGTTGATGTGGCCGACGAGTATCTGCTCCTCGGGTCGCGGCTGGCGGCTGGCGCTGCGCAACGAGCAGAGCCGGTTGGTGGCCGTGTGGCACGCCGACTCCAGCGTCGCGATGTCTTGGAGCATGCCGCGCACCTGACAACCAGATAATCTATATGTTAATACGTGAACAAAAACTTTATACCCGATCTATCAGCACGATATAGTACTATATTAGCTAGAATAGTGCTGTCCGTGATAACAGCTCGATCCCAATAGAGCGTGACACGGCCGTTTTCGAGAACCGGCGCAGGTGTGTACCTGTAATACGGCACTTCGAAGTCCACAAGACCGTATAGAAAAGCAAGTTGCTGGTGAATAATCCTAGCTACCAGATTATATCTGTGCAAATACTCGCCGTTCGCCATTCATGTGAACACCGGAGCCACTTCCACCAAAAGTCGTGCAATCCGTCCGGTCCCGGACTTTTCCAATTCGGCGCCCTACGGATGGCAAAACTGATGTCGTCGGTGCTTATGGTGATGGCTCCCATTGGCTCGATAGATTCACATTCACGTTCGACAGCGCTAAGATGTGAGTGAATGTTTTGGTACCGACCGTGCGCATCTTGTCCTGCAGGATGGCCTCGAGGCAGGCGGTCTGCCTTGCTATATCGTGCAGCGAGTCCTGCGCCTTGTGTAGTGTAGTCATATACCGTGGCAACAATAGAAGGAACATAAAGATAGGATGTGAGTGAATGTTCTGGTACCGACCGTTCGCATCTTGTCCTGCAGGATGGCCTCGAGGCAGGCGGTCTGCCTTGCTATATCGTGCAGCGAGTCCTGCGCCTTGTGTAGTGTAGTCATATACCGTGTTAACAATAGAAGGAACATAAAGATAGGATGTGAGTGAATGTTCTGGTACCGACCGTGCGCATCTTGTCCTGCAGGATGGCCTCGAGGCAGGCGGTCTGCCTTGCTATATCGTGCAGCGAGTCCTGCGCCTTGTGTAGTGTAGTCATATACCGTGGTAACAATAGAAGGAACATAAAGATAGGATGTGAGTGAATGTTCTGGTACCGACCGTGCGCATCTTGTCCTGCAGGATGGCCTCGAGGCAGGCGGTCTGCCTTGCTATATCGTGCAGCGAGTCCTGCGCCTTGTGTAGTGTAGTCATATACCGTGTTAACAATAGAAGGAACATAAAGATAGGATGTGAGTGAATGTTCTGGTACCGACCGTGCGCATCTTGTCCTGCAGGATGGCCTCGAGGCAGGCGGTCTGCCTTGCTATATCGTGCAGCGAGTCCTGCGCCTTGTGTAGTGTAGTCATATACCGTGTTAACAATAGAAGGAACATAAAGATAGGATGTGAGTGAATGTTCTGGTACCGACCGTGCGCATCTTGTCCTGCAGGATGGCCTCGAGGCAGGCGGTCTGCCTTGCTATATCGTGCAGCGAGTCCTGCGCCTTGTGTAGTGTAGTCATATACCGTGGTAACAATAGAAGGAACATAAAGATAGGATGTGAGTGAATGTTCTGGTACCGACCGTGCGCATCTTGTCCTGCAGGATGGCCTCGAGGCAGGCGGTCTGCCTTGCTATATATCGTGCAGCGAGTCCTGCGCCTTGTGTAGTGTAGTCATATACCGTGTTAACAATAGAAGGAACATAAAGATAGGATTTGAGTGAATGTTTTGGTACCGACCGTGCGCATCTTGTCCTGCAGGATGGCCTCGAGGCAGGCGGTCTGCCTTGCTATATCGTGCAGCGAGTCCTGCGCCTTGTGTAGTGTAGTCATATACCGTGTTAACAATAGAAGGAACATAAAGATAGGATGTGAGTGAATGTTCTGGTACCGACCGTGCGCATCTTGTCCTGCAGGATGGCCTCGAGGCAGGCGGTCTGCCTTGCTATATCGTGCAGCGAGTCCTGCGCCTTGTGTAGTGTAGTCATATACCGTGTTAACAATAGAAGGAACATAAAGATAGGATGTGAGTGAATGTTCTGGTACCGACCGTGCGCATCTTGTCCTGCAGGATGGCCTCGAGGCAGGCGGTCTGCCTTGCTATATCGTGCAGCGAGTCCTGCGCCTTGTGTAGTGTAGTCATATACCGTGGTAACAATAGAAGGAACATAAAGATAGGATGTGAGTGAATGTTCTGGTACCGACCGTGCGCATCTTGTCCTGCAGGATGGCCTCGAGGCAGGCGGTCTGCCTTGCTATATCGTGCAGCGAGTCCTGCGCCTTGTGTAGTGTAGTCATATACCGTGTTAACAATAGAAGGAACATAAAGATAGGATGTGAGTGAATGTTCTGGTACCGACCGTGCGCATCTTGTCCTGCAGGATGGCCTCGAGGCAGGCGGTCGCCTTGCTATATCGTGCAGCGAGTCCTGCGCCTTGTGTAGTGTAGTCATATACCGTGTTAACAATAGAAGGAACATAAAGATAGGATGTGAGTGAATGTTCTGGTACCGACCGTGCGCATCTTGTCCTGCAGGATGGCCTCGAGGCAGGCGGTCTGCCTTGCTATATCGTGCAGCGAGTCCTGCGCCTTGTGTAGTGTAGTCATATACCGTGGTAACAATAGAAGGAACATAAAGATAGGATGTGAGTGAATGTTCTGGTACCGACCGTGCGCATCTTGTCCTGCAGGATGGCCTCGAGGCAGGCGGTCTGCCTTGCTATATCGTGCAGCGAGTCCTGCGCCTTGTGTAGTGTAGTCATATACCGTGTTAACAATAGAAGGAACATAAAGATAGGATGTGAGTGAATGTTCTGGTACCGACCGTGCGCATCTTGTCCTGCAGGATGGCCTCGAGGCAGGCGGTCGCCTTGCTATATCGTGCAGCGAGTCCTGCGCCTTGTGTAGTGTAGTCATATACCGTGTTAACAATAGAAGGAACATAAAGATAGGATGTGAGTGAATGTTCTGGTACCGACCGTGCGCATCTTGTCCTGCAGGATGGCCTCGAGGCAGGCGGTCTGCCTTGCTATATCGTGCAGCGAGTCCTGCGCCTTGTGTAGTGTAGTCATATACCGTGTTAACAATAGAAGGAACATAAAGATAGGATGTGAGTGAATGTTCTGGTACCGACCGTGCGCATCTTGTCCTGCAGGATGGCCTCGAGGCAGGCGGTCTGCCTTGCTATATCGTGCAGCGAGTCCTGCGCCTTGTGTAGTGTAGTCATATACCGTGTTAACAATAGAAGGAACATAAAGATAGGATGTGAGTGAATGTTCTGGTACCGACCGTGCGCATCTTGTCCTGCAGGATGGCCTCGAGGCAGGCGGTCGCCTTGCTATATCGTGCAGCGAGTCCTGCGCCTTGTGTAGTGTAGTCATATACCGTGTTAACAATAGAAGGAACATAAAGATAGGATGTGAGTGAATGTTCTGGTACCGACCGTGCGCATCTTGTCCTGCAGGATGGCCTCGAGGCAGGCGGTCTGCCTTGCTATATCGTGCAGCGAGTCCTGCGCCTTGTGTAGTGTAGTCATATACCGTGTTAACAATAGAAGGAACATAAAGATAGGATGTGAGTGAATGTTCTGGTACCGACCGTTCGCATCTTGTCCTGCAGGATGGCCTCGAGGCAGGCGGTCTGCCTTGCTATATCGTGCAGCGAGTCCTGCGCCTTGTGTAGTGTAGTCATATACCGTGTTAAAACAATAGAAGGAACATAAAGATAGGATGTGAGTGAATGTTCTGGTACCGACCGTGCGCATCTTGTCCTGCAGGATGGCCTCGAGGCAGGCGGTCGCCTTGCTATATCGTGCAGCGAGTCCTGCGCCTTGTGTAGTGTAGTCATATACCGTGTTAACAATAGAAGGAACATAAAGATAGGATGTGAGTGAATGTTCTGGTACCGACCGTGCGCATCTTGTCCTGCAGGATGGCCTCGAGGCAGGCGGTCTGCCTTGCTATATCGTGCAGCGAGTCCTGCGCCTTGTGTAGTGTAGTCATATACCGTGTTAACAATAGAAGGAACATAAAGATAGGATGTGAGTGAATGTTCTGGTACCGACCGTGCGCATCTTGTCCTGCAGGATGGCCTCGAGGCAGGCGGTCTGCCTTGCTATATCGTGCAGCGAGTCCTGCGCCTTGTGTAGTGTAGTCATATACCGTGTTAACAATAGAAGGAACATAAAGATAGGATGTGAGTGAATGTTCTGGTACCGACCGTGCGCATCTTGTCCTGCAAGATGGCCTCGAGGCAGGCGGTCTGCCTTGCTATATCGTGCAGCGAGTCCTGCGCCGGCTGCACCTTGTGCGTGCGCAGGATGCACGGCGCGAACACGATCGCCAGCGCGTTGGGGCCCATCCTGTGCGGGAATATGGGTTGTATTACCAGTGGTATAAGTCAGTTTTTCCGTAAACAATTTACATGGTATTGAAGATTTAAAGATAACAAAGTATGGAAATCGACTTATGTTAGGCTATACTACTATATTTAGCGAAAAGGTTTAAGGTATACATAGAGTGGTAAAACTTAACTAAATCACCTAAACCTATTGCTATTGGCTAACTAAGTATGGGTGCAATGTGTAGTAAGTTTAGTTCCTTTTTAACGACAATTTTACTATTGACTTGTCAAATTATTGGTTTGTAGCTAGACCGCGTAACTGAGTCATCGCCTGCGGTAAGTACGCGGGGCGGGGGACGGTAAAGTGGTACACACGTGATAATTTTAACTAGATTCATCTGAAGATATGCAATTATAAATATAGGTGCCACAGGGAATATTTAAGACTATTATTACATGATCTGGGTTTTAAATTTAAGAAATGCGGATCTAAAAAGAAACTCCTTATCAAACAGCCAAATATAAAATCGTGGAGGTGGAAATACCTAAATACTATTAAAAAATATCGTAGAGAAGAAAGACATATTTTATATCTTGACGAATATTATGTTAATGCGTCTTATAACGTTTCAAAATGTTGGCAATCAAAGGATGAACACGGCGTGCTTTCTCATATCGGTAAAGGAGACCGTTTGATTATCGTACTATTGTGGAAGTCAAACTGATTGTATGATGCCGGATTTGTAGACAGAGCACTTGTGATATTTAAATCCAAATGTAAAACAGTTGATTATCACATTTCTATGAATTTCGTGAATTTCAGTAAATGGATAAATGTAAAACTCATGCCTAATATACCACCAAATTCGGTCATATATAGTAATGGATAACGCAGATTATCATTCGATTCGAGAAGAGAAAAAGCCGACTATGGTTTCTACCAAGCCAGCTATGCAAGTTTGGCTAAGACAGCATGAAGTGCCTTTTGATGAAAAACTTAGAAAGGATGACTTGTTCAAATTAATTAAAAACCATTTCACAGAAGATATTTACAAAATTGACGAGTTTTGATTTATTAAATTGATAAATTTTGCTTAATAAATAGTACACAAGTTCATTACCATTGTATAATCTTCTATAATAAATAACGGCTGCGAAGTAAGAAAAAGGATATATTTTTACTTTTCTCAAAACAATTGACTAATTGGCCTGCCTAGGCACCAATATTTATAATTGCTTATCTTCAAATGAATCTTGTTAAAATTATCACGTGTGTGTACCACCTTACCGCTCGACCACGACTACTGACGTCTTGCGACGCGGCAAACGGATTTATAGTTCACTGCGTTTTTTCTATCAGTGCTGATATGACTGCCGTAGTATAACGCGCAATGATCTAGAAACCGTTCGCCGCGTCGCAAAACGCTCGTACTCGTGGCAGAGGCTCTACGTACCTCCCGTCCCGCGTACCTAACGCAGGTGAGGACTCAGTTACGCTGTCTAGTTATAAATCAGTCATGATACAGAATTCAAAAATAAAATTTTTATTTTTTAAACTATAGATATTTTGACTTAAATAGACGAATCTACTTATAAACAACATAAATAATGTGAGTTTAGAAGAAATAAAAAAAAAAAAACAAACAATAAAAATGTTCATCATCTCAGCCAAAAGACGCCCACTGCTGGACAAAGGCCTCCCCCAGGTACCACAACAACCGGTTTTGTGCGGCTCCCGTGCTCCCGCGACCTTAACCAGATCGTCCGTCCACTTTGTTCAATGTCTGCCCACACTCAAATAAAAATCTTACCTATTGTGATTTTCTCCGAGTGCCACCCTCGCCAAATGGAATATCAGTCTTTCTACGAGGTCGAAGTTAGGCTTCGGCAATTTCTTTAGTATTGTAAATATGCTGGATACCCTTTCCTGTAACAAAAGTAAACACTTGTACTATATATACGCAAGACCTTAAATAATACCCCTCAGGAATCTGGAATCCACGACCTGGGTACCACCTAATTCAGAAGACTAGTTTAACTAGTCGGATTTGAAAAAAAACTATTGGCTACTGCTCGCTTTATTGTTGCTGTGCTTGTTGCAAACAGATCAAAATCATGCTCCATGTACAGCATGGTTGCCTGTTAAAAGCCTCACATCCTCGAATAATAAACGTGTTCTGCCTGTAATTAGTGTGCGCGAAAGGTATATAAACTATGTGGAACTCTATCCCCCACCCTTCATAGGGAAGGAGGGTTTACCCAATAAAAACTCCTACATTTCCCCTATGTGTTTTTTTAGAATGATCCGGGACCATTATAAACAATCACTGGAGTTTTGAAGCTTGCTCTAGATGCGGTACCTGAGGGTCGGTGATCTCTGCGGCCAGTATGAAGTCGTCGTAGAGGTCGAAGGTCAGCAGCGGCTCGGGCAGCTCGCGGAAGAAGCCCTTGAGCACGCTGGCCCGCACGTGCACCGCGTACAGGTCTAACCGTTCCACACCTTCTTCGGGCCGTTCGTCTAGAAGCCGCCGAAGCTCACGCACCTGGGATAAACGACCTTGTTTTTAGTTTTGGAAAGTTGATACTGCATTGCATCTGTAGCCCTTTACAAACGAGCTGACACGATTATGCGCTTCGACCACAATTAAATTTGACCCTTAACGCCAATTGTTGTTGCGCCTGTTTCAGGCGATCGTGTTAGAGCGGATTTTTTTAAATTTACTTTCTAGCTCGGAATGGAAGAAATAAAAGTAAATAATAAAAAAAAGAAATAAAAGCTGAAGAAATAACGAAATAAAGTTCATAATATTAGTCGACGACTCGTTATAAACTATAGCCCGGGTATTTTAAGTCGAGATTCCGACCGAGGGACGTCGCCATCTCGGTCGGAAAGGGGTAGGCAGACCATGAACTTTTTATTTTTAATTCCTTACTGACGAGCACTTGGCTTTCACCTCATCCAATGTTCAGTGTAATAAGGTCGAAGGTGGAAGCACACTTTACCCGGAATCCTCAACCACTGAGACACTGGCTGACTTATTTCTAAGTGTCGGAACACAACAATGCTTATTAGGACTGATGTTATATGTTATAATGACATTATATATTTAGATAAGATGGTAGCTGGTCTGGAGACTTAAAAGAAGCCGTACCTCAAACCAAACCAGGACCTCTGTATCTAAAACCGGTGGGTGGCCTTAATCACAGAAGCATGAGAATCTTTGAGGTAAGTAGAATGCAAACGCACGCCACGCACACATCATTTCATCACTTTTTTCGATGATTGTGTTTCTCTTATGTATCTTAATTTAAATTGGCATAGAAAAAGATGTAATTTGTTACACGTTTTTAATATAAAAGTGTCACGGACGCTATCACTAAAGACATTTTTTTTTATTTATTTTATTAATATAAATTGTATCGCTACTGCACTAAAAGTTCTGTCATATAGTTGACAGATTCCTATTTTCAGATATCTACTTAACTATACTAATATAAAGAGGAAACCTTTGTATTTTTGTATGTGTATGTATGTTTGCAACGAACAAACTCAAAAACAAATGGACCGATTTAAAAAATTCTTTAACCATTAGAATGCTACATTAGCTCTGAGTAACATAGGCTATATTGAAATAATAATAATAATAATAATAATAATTTGTTTGTTTTGTTGTCATGGAAACCATTGAAATATATTTAACTCAATGATGGAAACTATGAAAGCGGAACGAAGTCCGCTGGGTCAGCTAGTTAAGTATAAAATAATGAGAATCAAATAATAAAACGCCTGCGTGTGCGTGTACATAAGCCTGTAAAGTGTTGTTTTCATACCTTAGAACTAAGTCCACTCTTTCTGTACAATCCTTCCGTATAAAGGCCGGTCATTTCTATCGTCGTTATAAGACGGTCTACCACTATCGGTATATTGCTTTCTCCCGTCGGCAGCTCACCCAAAGGTACACCAAACACCTGAAAATATTAGGATAAAAAAAATTACAACAATTAAATAAAAAATACATATAGGCTATCGCTTTTTAAATATAATGATATACACATACCAATCCTCTTTTGAGTACGCCGAACTGTTCCCTGCCACCCGCGTCGACGGCGCCCACTAATACGGCAGACCTTGATACGGAGTCCTTTCTACATAATGTCGAAACCTGCAACGATTTTTTTATATTTAATACAAGCACGCACTCACAAGTTGTCTAGACTGCTGTGGAAACAGATATACAAAAAATTTGTTCAATACTTCTAAAATATAATTTGTTTGCACCAAGATTTGCATAAAATTATAATATGTAACCTCCAGGTTATGAGTAACATTATTATATAAAAACTTTTTACTTGGTAAAATCAGCTACTCCCAGAAAGTTTGATAATACCGCTACCGCTGAGCTACCGAGACCGACAGAGAATTGGACTGGTAATCCAAGGGTCGTGGGTAAAATTCCCCACTCGAGCTTCCTGGGATTGATTGATTTTTTTCTAGTAAAATTTTATATTGTAACTACAGATAGCATTATGAATGCAAAATTCAAAATAATAAAAACATTATAATGATAATTTTAAAATTGCATTAGTAAATTATTAAAAGACATACCTTCATGTAGCACTTTTTATGCGAGGCCAGCTTGCACGTTTGGCAAATGAGTGACCGCTCGATCGGCCACATGAAGAAGGTTTTGCAGATCTCGCACTCCGTCGGGATATTTATCATAGACAATATGAAATTGTGCCCTTTGTATTGAATTGGATCGTCCACCTAGAAGAAATTTTTACTTGTCAATATTATTATGCCACTACACATAGTTACAAGGGAAATTTACTAATCTTAAAAATTTCAAATCGTAACAATCGTAATCGTTACAACACAACATATTACAACAGTTAAACAGCTGCATAAAATTTAATCGGTCATATAACGTCATAATGGCTATTCTTCAAACAAGTAACAGTTATTTAAGCTTTATCTATACATATAATAAAGCTAAAGAGGGTCGAAAGTCTGTACATGGAAGATATTTGAAAAAAAGTTGGCTGGGGATATATAGAATCGATAACAGAACACATTCCAACAGTTTTTAGAATGTTTGTCCGTTTGTCTGTTTATTTGACCGCGCATCAAGTGAAAATGGCTGAACGGATTTGGATGAAACTTTGCACATAGACAGACCATGACCCGGACTAGGATATAGGATACTTTTTTTATCCCGGTAACAGGTTTATGTGGGATAGTGTAGTTTTCGCGAACGAGGTCGCGGGCGACAACTAGTTTAAAATATTTTTCAACACTTCAAAATTGTAATCGCAACTAAAGTGGCATATAATATAATATTTACCGTGGCGTGTACTTAGAGAGGCCTATGTTCAGCAGTGGACTAATAAAGGCAGATAGATGATATGATAATGATGATGATGATGATCATCATTACCATCATCACCTGAGCCAAAAGACGTCCACTGCTGGACAAACAAAGGCCAATATTGTGTTTTTTATATTTAAAGGAAATGACAAGTATCACATGCTGAAACCCAAGCAGCAGTGTCTGAAAACTGGCCGTACCGGTATAGGAGGCAAATACAGTCAATAAGAGAATGAACTAACCTTTCGTTTCTTGTCCTTTTTCCGTTTAGTGCGCGCTTTATCCGTCTCGTGCTGGCTCATAAACTCGTCCATGAACCCGCGGAACGCGTTGACGCCCATCGTGATGGAGAGCGTGGAGCCCTCGCGCGCGCACACCGTCTCCATCACGTGCAGGAAGTTGCCGATCAGGTCCTTATACTTGAGAGCGGAGCCCCGCGTCTCTACCACGCTGTAGGTCGCCACCAAGTTGTCTTTGAACTCTCTTAGTGCGTGCTTGAATACCCTGTCGACCTATTATTACGAGAAAGTATAGGGTTCTATGAAAAGTCAGAAGATTTTATATATATATAGAGCATAGAAAAGTTTATTGGTTTTATATTTTATTAATAATATACATGCTGTATACCCGCTGCCTGTTAAAGGAGGTTGTTCAGTAATTATATTATACAGCTATTTAATAAATAACAACTGTTATTTAAATAGTTATCAAGTGAATATAGAAGCATTCTGTATAAAATTTAATTTCATTCGTAAGATTGCTAAAAACAAAAAGTATAAAAGTTTCGTGTTAACGTTACAAATAAGATATTTGATCGAAAAGCATTGCCGTAAGGCACGCAGCCTTACCTCAGACTGTTTCTTCTCGTTCTCCAACGACTCCATCTGATATATCTTCTTCGTGATAAAATGCTGCATCGCTTGCAGCTCGGTGGCATCTGATATAATCTTGTCCGTCCTGTCTATAAACTCCGACGTTCCGGTCAGATTGAAGTTGGAGCTGACGGAGCCTTTGGCCTGGTCGGGTAGTAAGTACTGCGAGTCTTTGAGCATGATTCTCTTTCGGTTCTTGTGGCGGCCGCGGGAGACGGTGACAGGGCTGGAGCAGGGCATGGTGATGACGCCCTTATTCTGGATGCATTTAGTGTGGTAAAGTTGTTTGCAGTCGATGCAGCGCTGGCCCTGCGTCACGAACGCGTCGATCGCCTTGTGGCAGTACACGCACTTCTCGTCTTTGGCGAACCTAGTTCCTTTTCGAAACCTATAAATAAAATGTTTTAAGTAATTTGTCTACT
>CAUJAO010000137.1:0-47500 GCA_963082485.1 Eudonia mercurella
AGAATTTTTAACCCCTCAAGTACTTGGCAAAATTTTAAAAAATTTTTTTTCGCAATTATTGATCCTAGGACATAGCAAATGGCGGGAAAAATAGTGAAAAGGTCTCTAGGGTCACACAAAGGTCGCAAAAGGTCAAAAACCAAAAAAGGTTGGGTTAGGTTAGATTGACGTCCCGCATCATTATTAGCCCAAAATAGGTTAGGTTGGGCTAGGTTAGGCTAGGTTGGGGTGCGAGTCAGATGACCTCCACGTGGTGCATCCTGGGCAACGAGTGGTTCCAACATTCTCCGTTCGGAGAAAGTTGGGCCCAATCGGCCAACATCTGGCTAGGCGGGAGCCCCTTCTGGGCCCTGCAACTCCTGTGTGCGTGTCTACTTTAGGCCGCACTACTCGCCGCTCCTTCCGAGCGGCTTTGAGGGGAGTTTAGACGGCGCCCCTTCTGGGCGTCGTTACACGGGGGGGAAAGGGGTAGTTCGGCGCCCCTTCTGGGCGCCTTTCAAGCGTTCATCGCCTCCGCCGTTGCACCGAAGGCCTCATGCCAGCCTCTGCTGCTTCGGTTTTGTGTCTTGTCCGTTGTGTCTTGTGTTGTCTCGTGGTGTCGTGGGTTCTGTTCCGGCCGCCACAACGACCCCAGTCCTGGCATAAGCTGGGTACGTGGCGGTCCGGTTTAGACCTGCAGCGTGTGTCGTCGACAAGGAAAAGTCGGAAAAACCCCGCAAATACCTCCCGCCCTTTGCGGCGTATATAGGGTGCCCTTGGCGTTGGCGACGCATGGGCAACTTGTCGTGCCATTGTAGGGATCGGCAGCCCTCGAAGTGCCAGGGAAATGACAATCCCTAAATTGTCTGGGAGACATCCCAAAAAATGTCAACAATGGAGTCGCAATCTCAAATAATACTACCCCAGGAGGGTACCCGCCGAGAGGCGGGAGAATCCCTCCCTGGGCCCAGTTCGCTGGACCCAGGCTGCCCCACCGTCTCTGGGGGGGGCAAGACTGCGATCCCATTCCCGGATAACTCCGGTACCACCCTTGGGGTGGCCAACCAGGCCCCAAGGTGTGAGGATGCTCCTGGAAGGAAGAGGTTCGACCGCAGGTCGAAGCCGAGGAAGGACAGTCCCATTCCGCCGGTACAGTCACAAGACGGTGACAATACCGACAGCTCGGACTGCTGCGAGGTGGTCCCGGAGCTTTCCGATTGTGGAAGCCCTTTCCCGTTTCCGTTCGTTCAGCCTGAGCTGAGCTCACTTTCCTCTGCGGAGGAAACAATGGACACCAACGTGCCTTTAGGCAATAAGCGTCTCCGCGAGACGGATGACGACGATGGCGAGGCGGGTGCTACGCATCCGCCAAAAGTTGGCTCCGCCCAACGTGGAGGTCTTAAGGGCAAGGGCTTTTACCGCCCTGGTACTTGTGCTGGTGTCGCTCAGGCCAGACGGGCCCTTGACGAGAGCGACGAGGACGAGTACGCCGCCTACGCTAACCTCACGGAGCGAAATATTGAGGATGTCCTGGCTAATGGGGAGGATGCTCTGCCCAGGTACATTCCGGCAAGAGTGTCCGGTCGTCGTCGAAATGTCGCTTACGATGAGTCGGGTTCCTTGTCGGATTATGAAAGGGCTGCGGATGAAGAAAGCAACTTCCGCAAAAGCCCTGGTAGTCCCCACCGTGAAGCCATGAGGGCCATTAGGAACCACAAGGGTAAATCCTTCCGGACCCTCGCTGACATGGACGACTCGTCCAAAACGGACATACTACTGGAGGGGGAAACGGCAGTTCGGAACATTTTCGCCGCTGCCAAAAAATCCGGGAATTTGAAGGGGTCGGTGCACGGGGAAATCAACTGTGGCGCCGTTACCCTTGCCAAGATGGTGCATGCGTTTAAGACGATGACGCAAAACGAAGAGATCCGTCGTCTCAACGCACATATCTCCAGCCAGGCCACACAGATCGCTCAAATGCGGAGCGAGATAAAAGCCCTCAAAGAGGGCTATACTGAGGCTAACCGTGTCAACAACCAGCTCAGGACCCCTACTCCACCCATTGTGGTGGAGGGGCCGAATGTTGATCATTTGGTTAGAGCTCTTGGGGCTGAGATGCGAGCGGAAATGCTGAAGGACATGGCGGCCAAGCATGCGGAGTCAATGGACTCGATCCGCAATATGCTTGGCGCCTTTAAAGCCGGCATCGACCAGAGGCTGGGCCCAGAGCCGAGGCTCAGGCCGCCCCTGGCTGTTGATAGAAAAAGGGACGCTGCCGATGCTGCCGCCACTGCCGCCACCGCTGCCGCTGCCGCTGCCGCTGCCGTCGCTCCTCCCACTGCCGCCGCCGTTGCCGCCGCCCCTGCTGGTCGGTCCTATGCCTCTGCTACTGCCGTCGCTCCTGCTGTTGACGATGGTGCCGTCGCTGGACCCTCCCGGGCCCCGCACGTAGTACCTGAAAGAAAAAAGAAGGTTACTAAGAGTACTCACCGGACTTACCCTGGCGCTACGTCGAAAAGGTCTGCTCCTGGTGCTGCTGCGGGTGCTGCTGGTCCTGCTCCTGCTCGATCTGCTGCTCCTGGTCCAGGTTCTGCTCCTGCTCCTTCGGCTCCTCTTGCCCATGACCCGTCCCTTGACGCTGCGGCAGCGACGCCTGCCAATGAATGGAAAACGGCTGGGAAAAAAAGAAAGAAAGGAAAGAAAAAGCCGACCAAGTCGACTAAGGTGGGACCGGAGGGCCCCGTCAAAGCGCCGTTCAAGCTGGAGGTGCCGCGCTCCTCTGTCATTACCATCTCTCTCAGCAAAGAGGGTGCGGCTAAAGGAGCGACCTACACCTCCATAATCACCAAGGCTATCAACAGTATAGACCTGGGGGAGCTGGGCATGGAGACCCTCAAGATCCGGAACACGGCCTCTGGGGGGCGAAAATTGGAGATCGCCGGCACCACAAGTGGCCCCAAGGCTGATGGCTTGGCAGAAAGGTTGAGGCAAGTGATAGGGGAGGATGCTCATATCAACCGGCCAACCAAACTCGCTGAGATCAAGCTCACCGGGCTGGACGAGTCCATGACCAGTGAGTCGATTGCCGCCGCAATCGCTGGAAAAATGGAGTGCCCGGTGAGTGAAATTGCTGTGGGCCAGATCCGCGACCCCCAGGGATGGACCCCAAGGTCCGTAATGGTTAGGTGCCCTATCCCGGTGGCTAAAAAGCTCGCCGATCAGGGTGTCCTAAAAATCCGGTGGACCACGTTGAGCCTGGCCGTGCTAGAGCCCTCGCCCACGAGGTGCTTTAAGTGCCTGGGCATTGGTCACACGCGGCCGACATGCCCCTCCAAAGTGGACCGGGGCATTTTATGCTTCCGGTGTGGGTCAGAGGGTCACCAAGCGCTGCAGTGCAATGCCGCTGAGCCCAAATGCCTGGTGTGCACTGACAACAAACTGCCGGCGAAGCACCACATGGGGAGTCGAGCTTGTCGTCCTCCTCCCACCAAGGGTGCAACCCCTCTTTGGAGGGCCGTAGACCCAGCGCCTGCTCGCAATGAGCCTATGGAGGTCGCAAAAACGGGACCTGATGTCGGCACGGCCTAATTTTAACATCCTCCAGGCGAACCTAAACCACTCTGTCGCCGCACAAAACCTCCTTGTGCAGCAAATGACAGAGTGGGGGGTTGGTGTGGCTCTGGTGGCAGAGCCGCACTCTGTGCCCGTCGGGGCAAATTGGATCGGGGATACGAAGGGGTTGGTTCTGGTCACCACCCCTTCCAACAACCGAGCCTCCCCTATCTCTTTAAAAGAGAGGGGCAAAGGCTACGTCGCGGTCGCCTGGGGCAATCTTGCCCTAGTGGCGGTTTATTTTTCGCCGAACCGGCCGCTCAGTGAGTTCCGGCAATTTATGGCTCAGCTCCTCGGGGTGGTGCGTCGTCTGTCCCCACTACAGATCGTGCTAGCGGGGGACTTAAACGCTAAGTCCACCACCTGGGGAAGCCCAAGGACCGACCACCGTGGGACGGAGGTCGAAGACTTTGCCGTGGAGAGCGGCCTGGTTTTGTTAAACCGGGGCAATGCCAGTACGTGCATACGGTGGCAGGGGGAGTCGATAGTCGACATCTCCTTCGCATCCCCTGCCACCGCTGCCCGTATCACAGAGTGGAGGGTTATGGAGGGGGAGGAGACCCTTTCTGACCACCAGTATGTGTTCATGACGGTCTCCTCCGCCCCCCTGGCCTCCCTTAGACCGAACGATGGCGTGAGGACGGCACGCTTCAAAAGATGGGCCCTAACAAGGCTGAATGCCGAGGCGGCGAACGAGGCAGCCTTAGTGGAGACGTGGTTTCCGGCACCACCTCCTGACACAGACGTTGACCTCCAGGCAGTGAAGTTTCAGCGCTCACTAGCCCGCGTCTGCGACGCGTGCATGCCCAGAGTTGGCGACCGGCCCCGCCAGAGGGCGGTGTACTGGTGGTCGCAGGCCATTCATGACCTGCGTACCGCCTGTATACTGGCGCGGTACGGTTACCAACACTGTCGGCGAAGGCGGCACACGCAAGACGAGGAGGTCCGTCTGTACTTGGCCTACAAGGAGGCTCGTAAGAGGCTACAGGTCGCCGTTCTCCAGGCCAAAACATCGGCCTGGAATGAGTTCTTGGTGGACTTGGATCGGGACCCGTGGGGGAGGCCATACCGGCTGGTACGCAACAAGTACCGGAACCCCGCCCCCCCAACGGAGTCATTTGATCCAATCTTACTGGGACGCATCTTGGACGGCCTGTTCCCGCCCCAAGATTTCGCCGTATCCCCGTTCATTCTCCCTGAGCCGGATGAGACTCGGGATCCGAACTCCATCCCGACAATCACCGAGGGTGAATTGGAATGCGCCGTGGACCGTTTACGCCTTAAAAGAAAGGCGCCTGGGCCGGACGGTGTCCACGGCAAGGTACTCGGTATCGCGCTAGACCATCTCGGAGGAAGGCTGACCGGCCTCCTGAACTGTTGCCTGCGGCAGGGCAAGTTCCCGAAGGTGTGGAAGGAGGGCCGGCTGTGCCTTCTAAAGAAGGACGACCGTCCACCGGATTTGCCATCGGCCTATCGGCCGATCGTCCTGCTCGACGAGGCGGGCAAGCTCTTTGAGCGTGTGCTCGCTGCCCGAATCGTCGAGCACCTGGATGCTGACAGTCCCAACCTTGAGAGTACTCAGTTTGGGTTCCGTCGGGGCAAGTCTACGGTGGAGGCGATACTTGCCTTGCGCTATGCTACCGAAGTGGCAGTTCGGAGGGGGGAGAGGGTGTTGGCAGTGTCGCTAGACATAGCGAATGCCTTCAACGCCCTCCCCTTCGACTGCATAAATCAGGCTCTCACGTACCACAGGGTACCGTGGTACATACGGAGAGTCCTGGGAGATTACCTCCTAGACAGGAGAATCCTGTTTCTGGAGAAGGGCGCGGAGCGCATTAGTGCTCGCCGTACGGTGTGCGGTGTTCCACAGGGGTCGGTCTTAGGACCACTCTTGTGGAACATCGGATACAACTGGGTCCTGCGGGGGACAACTCTTCCCGGGACGGGTGTCATCTGTTACGCAGATGACACCCTAGTCACTGCCCGGGGCGGTGACTACCGGCGTACGGTTCGGTTGGCGTCGGTGGCGGCGACCCTGATGGTGGGCAGGATCCGGCAGTTGGGCTTGGAGGTAGCCCTGCCGAAGACGGAGGCCATGGTGTTCCACGGCCCCCGTAAGAGACCCCCCCCGGGTGACTGGAGGGTTATTGTGGACGGAGTGCGGGTCGAGGTGCGGCCCCAGATGAAATATCTGGGGCTCATTCTGGATTCCCGCTGGTCTTTCTTGCCTCACTTCACGGAGATGGCGCCCCGTGTTGTGAGAGCGGCAATGGCGCTGGCGCGCGTTCTGCCGAATGTTGGAGGCCCAGGCTCGAGCTGTCGCAGACTGTATGCCGGGGTGCTGCGCTCCATGGCGCTCTACGGCGCACCGGTCTGGTCCGATTCGCTCTCCCGCAAAACTGTCGCACTTTTGCGACGGCCACAGAGGGTGGCTGCGGTGAGGGCGATACGGGGATACCGGACGGTGTCATACACGGCTGCGACGGCTTTGGCCGGCATGATTCCGTGGGAGCTCGAGGCCAAGGTTCTCACCGAGGTTTTTGAGCTCCGCACGGAAATGCGGGCGAGAGGAGAACGCCTGGCCCTGGAGGAGGTGCAGGGCGCAAGGCGCGAAGGCCGAGAGATGGCGGTGCTGCACTGGGAGCTCCAATTGGAGTCCCCAGCTGCCGGCTTCCGCACCGTCGAGGCCATCCGACCCGTGTTATCGGAGTGGCTGGAGCGGCCCTTTGGGCTACTGACGTACCATCTGACACAGATATTGACCGAGCACGGGTGCTTCGGTAAGTATCTGTGTCGGATCGGTAGAGAGGAGGGGCCTGACTGCCACCAGTGCGGAGCTGCTGAGGACACGGCGCAGCACACCCTTCAGGTGTGCAGCGCCTTCGCCTCGCAGCGACGCACGTTGGAGATGGCATTGGGGGGAAGGGGAAGTCTCGCTCTCCCAGACGTTGTAGCTGCAATGCTGGAGAGCGAGAGCCAATGGAATGCGGTGTCGCGATTCTGCGATGAGGTCATGGGCCTGAAGGAGGGGGCGGAGAGGGCGCGCGAAGACGCGTTGGACGCCACTCCTGCCAGGAGACGGAGGCGGAGAAGGAGGCGGAGGGACGCAGATCTCCACCCGCCGTAATCTGGATCCCACAGAGCGGTGTTCCCGGCTTTCGGTGCCGGTCGAACCTGCGAAAAAAGCCGTATATGTAAATATGTGTGTCGTATGTGTTCGTTGTCTGTATTTGTATGTGTGTGTATGTGTGTTAAGGTTACACTGTCCCAAAGGACTGTGTAACCCATTGAGGTAACCTCCCTCGAGGTTAAACCACAACATACCCTCCAAGGAGGGTGTGGTGTGGCATAAGACGTCGCGAACGCGTACCGCCTGTGTGGTCGCACGTGCCGGCCCCAAACGCACAAAGTGCGGGAGGGGCCGACGCGGGTGATCGCGCAGGTGTCAGGGTGAACTCCGCGGTTCAATTCCCAAGTGAAAGGCCCCGCGGTCTTCACTGTATCGGATTGTGGTCCCCCAGAGGTTTAGTGGGTATCCCCCTCCGTCTCACCCTTCCCAGTCTCGGGCTTCTCCCTTGACAGCCGACTGGAGACAATGGCGTCTCCGGATAGTCGGTGGGTTGTGGAAAGGCGGACGGGTGAGTCCCACATAATCGGGGCCTCGTCAAGGCCTCGGTAGTCGTAATGACTTCCTCTGGGAAAAAAAAAAAAAAAAAAAAAAAAAAAGGTTAGGCTAGGTTAGGTTACTACTACTACTACTACTACGAGTATAACGCAATACAAAATGATATTGCGTTAAAAAAACCTAAATACATACCTACCTACCTACATATTGGACGGTGGTGGTCTTTTTTTTGTTCAGAAACGACACAATTAACAATAGCAGTAATGAACACGTGCAAAAGACGGTTGGCGATGTGTCTGGGAAAAAATAACGGTCATTCTGAGGTGGGTATAAATAGAGGGAACGCTCTCTCGGACATCATTCACGCCAGTGATGCAGCCAAACACGTTTGTCGCATACCACATCATAACAAGTATCGACGTTGTTAAATATCTACCAGAACAAAATGGAGTCACAAATGGATCAACTGGAAGAGTGGGACGACACGGTGGAACTGAACGATCAACCGAGTCAACAAATGGAAACTACGGACAAAGAAGAGCAACCCAATCCTATTCAGACACCGAAGAGACCAGCGACACCACAAATTACACCAATGAAAACAGCAACGAAGATACCGCGCAAGATAGACATTCGAACTACGCGGACATCACTGAGATCGGGCGGAGAAGCGAAAGCGACGTCAGCAGCAGCATCGGACACGACACCATCGACTATAGCAGAATCGACGAATATTTGCAACAACAGCTGCGAACAGACAACTGTGAGTCATTGGATTGCTCGTTGGGGGAACGACAATATAACCCCCCAAGCAATAGGATATCTCCTTGGAAAGTCATCTGTAGCCACAGCGGAACTCGAAGATTGCATTATCATATCATTTACATCTCCACCGCAAAAAATTGGGGCCATAATAGCAAGCTTGGTAAAGCTATTAGATCAAAAGAACATAAGTGTTCCTCGATTACATGTATTCAGTGCATGTATGAGTATATTAGTACCGGCATTGATCGTCGCACATACAAAGACATTCTCACTGCTGGGGACAAAACTGTGGCAAAATGCGTCGCTCATTCGTTGGGTATTCCAACTAACAGAACAAATAACCGCAGAAATAGAAGTACCGAAAGGGGAAATGATTTACTTCCAATACAAAGCACAACACGAGACACAGTTAACGGACGAATGGATATCAGCACTAATGGCACCAGTGAAATGCTATTACCACGCCCAAACGACACCATCGGGAACACAAACACTAATCAGTGTGAGGGGTGGGAGCATGATGCTGGAACTGAATCGCATCCCTTTTGCAACAAAAAACAACAGTCTTATTCAGCAAGAAGTCAAGGCCTTAACAGAGAAAATCAAAAACTTGTGTTGTATTTATGTGAAAACAAAGCTTTTAACGAAGGAGAAGCTACGAGACTTTTATGTTCAACACCTGAAGGGATTACAATCCAATTCCAACGACACTTTGCTGAGCGACTTAAAACAGCATTATATATATCCAGTACATTGGTATTTCAAGAATCAACAAAACAAAGACTCGATAGATGCAAACAATGGCAATTAAAAAGAGACCCAGAAGCGTCAAAATTGAGTACAATATCTGGAGGAATATGGAACTTAGAAGAACTACTAAAGATGAACAACATAAACGTACGCAGATTCGCAAATGACACAAGAAAACATTTCTATATGGAACTAAAGAAGAAAAACAATTTGTTTTTTTTTGGACCACCAAGTACTGGCAAAACAATGGTCATGGAAAGCCTAGTAGAGCTACATTACAACTACTGCAGACTTACGGGATTATCGCCTCAGTCTTCATTTAACTTTGCAAGTCTTGTACATACAAACGCATGTTTCATGGACGAATGTAAGTTGACAGATAACCAATTCGAACAATGGAAATTGCTAGCTGCAGGACAGCCAATGTCAACAGATGTAAAATACAAAAACAGACACGATATAACCAATTGTGTGTTGTACACTGCTGCAAACTATCCAATAGGAGCATACCTAACAACGGTAGAAAACACAGAGGCAATAAACACAAGGACTACACAATACAACTTCATAATGCACACGTACCATTTCAAGCTAAACGCCTTCATATGGGAAAAATTCTGGGAAAAATATTATATCAACGATGCAGACCTATGGACCATAGATGCCAGTGAAATGTATTTATAAGTTCAATTTATTATAACTAACCATAGAATAAGAACTTGTACTAACAAAAAATATGTAACCATAAAATAATTGAATAAATAAAATATATAAATATATAAACTTGTTCACCCTTGACCGAAATAGGGCGCGAAAGTATTAGGAGCGCATAAACATGTGGCGCGACACTCTGCCGCTGCAATCTAAAAATAGCTTACGAGCATAACATGACTCAGTATGAACGCGGGTGGCACAGACGGCGGTGGTGACGTCACAGGTGGTTATACGTTGCCGGGATATAATTACTTGGGACCGGGAAACGAACTTAACGCGGGGGAACCGACAAATGATTTAGACAAGTTAGCACAAGAACACGATAACAGTTACAGTGACATACAAAAAGAATACGAACAAAAATTATTTACAACAGAAGAAAAAAAAGCAAAAGAGTGGGCGATTGACAAAATTAAAAAAGCAGATGAAACATTTCTAACAAAAGTATATAATTACACTCCAGAATCAACATACGACGCAGCAGCAAAAGAAGCAGCATTACTAGGAATAGGAACAAAATATTTAGGTGAAAGAGTATTAGGAAATATATATCCACGGTTTAGATCAAAAAGTGATTTACAAAGACAAGGACAATCAATGAACGCAGGTATGGAATCGAACCAACAACAAGGCACTGCGCCAAGCATTATAACAACAGGAATAAACAATGGAACACAATCACAAACATATAATTTCAAAAAAATGTTTAACTTCCATATAAAAAGTACATTATGTACTTATAAAAAAGAAGATGCTAGCGCAGCAAGCTCCAACGGTAGAATAAAAGTAAACACATTCATACATACTATACCATGGCACAAAATTTTTATGTACTTGACTCACAAAGAATATGACGACATTGTTGAGGGCAGTCATACCGCAAACGTCGTAAGTACATACATTAAAATATTTAATTTAGGCAACAGAACACCATTTGTGGCATCATCAGGAACAGTGCAGTATGCAAATGCCAATTCGCAAACAACTATAGGAATATGGGAAGATATGGGAAAACACGGAATGATAAAATTAGGTGAAAATATAGTACCAGCAACCCTATACGGAAGTAAATTGGGTGACTTTACTGTACAAAACCAATATAGACAAATAGAAGGAGCTAAACAAAGCGCAGCATGTCAAGGTAAATTTATAGACAACAGAATGGAATATTGGTATCACAATGGTATTCACGATAACAGTACAAATACAACAAAAAGAGAAAGTATAGAAAAGTATTCATATTTGCCAGCATTAATCGCAAGTGCCAAAACATACTACAATGCAACAAATTCAATTGGTTTAATATATGAAAAAACGTACAAACCAAAAGATGGCGTATTTCACATTAAAAACAATGCATGGAGATTTTTAAACTACGATTATTTAAAATCACACAGTCCCATATACAGTGTAGTACTCAGAGACGGATTCCAGACATCTGTTAATCACAAACCAGGTGAACCCATAAAATACGAAAACGCAACCATAGACAATTATCTATACAGCAACGTTACTGACGTACCTAATTTAGGTTATTGTCCACCTATCGGCATAGGAATATTACCATTATTAAGCTCTGACGGAAACCATGAAAATAGTATATTAAATATTATGGTAGAGTGTGGAATAGAAGTGAAAACGCAATCACATGGTGGTAACATATTGTACACTGCAATGAGAAACCCACAGCCAAACCCATGTGTAATGGGATACATGATAAACGATCACAAGAACGCGGAAATTATACTAGGTCATCAACCTATAACATCTGTACAAGAAAATCCGCATGAACATCGCGCAGAACCAATAAGTGAGAACGTCGAAATAGCAGGATCACGCGCACGCAGAGAAGCAACAGGAGACACATATGACCATTCTATGTTAGAAGCTAGACAACACAACATAGAAAGTAGACAACTAGAAGACGAACGCAAACTAACTACAATAGAAGGCAAGATTGAAAATGAATTAAAAGAACATGTTGATTTCAAAAACCAATATCAAGACCTAAAAAAGAAATCCGATAACCTCATAACACAATACAATGAACTAAAAAGAAACTACGATAAAATGACGGCCAGTACAAGTACGCCACAGACACAGGTGCAACCACCAGTACCAACACCAATACCAACACCAGCACCACCACCACCACCACCAGCACCAATTCCCATGCCTACAAACCCGATAATAATACACCCAAAACCGCCAAAACGTCCCACTGGTAGACATTAAGTTAGTTGTAAGAAACATGTTAAAGAAATAAATACTTACATTATTCCAAATGACAATTTTATTTAAAGAACACACAAGTGCACAATGCAAAATGTCAATTAAAAATAACTCACATTTCCCCTCGTCCGAAGCCAGAGATCGGATAATGTAGGCGTAAATTTGGCCATCTGGCCAAGCTAGCGGGAGAGCGCGGCGGGGTATCCGACACGTGGGTAAAGTCGTCCAGCCATATGTCGTCGTCGTCGCAGGAGAACACTGCCCGAGACACATGCATCGACAGCGGGGGCGGTGACGTCATCGGGGTCGACGTATGCATGGGTCTAAACTCGTCCTCAGCAGACCTAACACCGTCAAAATTGGTATGTTAGGTTAGGTTAGGTTAGGTTAGGTTAGGTTAGGTTTTTTTTTTTTTTTTTTTTTTTTTTTTTTTTTTTTTTTTTTTTTTTTTTTTTTTTTTGTCAGATTCTCATCTTTATAGGGTGAAAGATGTTCTTACTTTCTATTACATCTTAGGTCTAGGTCTACTTATTGTCTAATTACAATTTTCCTATTTATAAATATCATTTTAATTCCGGTTCCATCCATTTTGCATTATTACATTATTACCTTATAATTATTATTTTACATTACAATTCTATATATTCCATTACAATTTATATTACATTAAACATTACATTTTTTTAAAACTTTCAATTACATTTCCAATTAACATTTTCATTACAATTCTTGATTAAAATTACAATAATAATAATAATAATACATTCAATAATACACACACAATAATTTCAATATACAATTTCCTTCTACGGGTCTCACTACGATTATATCTATAACTTTTTATCGCTACTCTTCATATGATCGAGTGCTACCCCTTTTCCTTATTCCTACTTATGACTTTCTTTGCTATCTTTTTACAATAATCCAAGAATATATTCCTAGCCTCCCTAGACCTAACAATCTGACTAATATTTGCCTCGCTGATCTCGATTTCTGTTTTTTGTTCGAACTCGTACCTTTCTACCGCAAAAACAGGGCACTCCACCAACAGGTGTACCACACTTTCCTCTTTTTCGTCATCACAGATGCACGCCGGATTCTCCTTACACTTGAAACGGTGTAAGTATTGGGAGAATCCGCCGTGCCCTGTCATGACTTGCGTCAAGATCGGGTCCCATTCGATTTTCCGCACGGTGCGGTAGGCCTCCACCGCGTCCGGGAAGAAGACCTTCGTGGTCCCCGCCGTGTCCCCCCCCCCTGATAGCGCCCGTTCCAAACGTCTAGCGTCTCCAGACGAATCTGGCGCTTGACATAAGAAACGGGACACTTATCGTAGTCGGGCTTCCTCTTAATTCTGAGTGCCGCCTCCTTCGCAAGAGTGTCGGCCCTCTCGTTCCCTGGCACCCCTACGTGCGCTTTCACCCAGAACAGTTCAATGTTCTGGGCTCGAATCTTGGCTGTTTTTAGATTTTGTCGCACTTTTACGGCTAGGGGGTGCAGGGAGACTATATCGACGACTACTTCGAGGGCCGATCTCGAGTCGCAGTAAATGCGCGTGCAGCTCGCCCTCCTCTCTAGCGCCATTTCCGTCGCGTACACCAGGGCCACCAGCTCCGCCTGGAACACGGTGCAGAACGATTCCAGTTTGGCTTTACGGGTGCAGATTTCCTTGCCGTCTCTCCAAAGAGAGACGGCAGCTCCAACTTTCCCCTCAATTTTGGAGCCATCTGTGTAAATTTCTTCTGTTCCGTGGTCTCGTTCTGCACCGTCTTCCATGCTCCCAAAGCCCAACTCCGTCTGCGACGCAGGGTGCGGCGCGTCGGTGATGGCTACCGGACTCTCAACCTCCCGGTCCCCTACTACCCCCCGCGAATGCCCCTTCTTCACCTCGTATAAAAGAGCTGCCTCTTTTATACGAAGATCCAAAGGGAGCATCCCGGTGAGTACCAGGGCCGAGTGTAGGGAGACCGTCCGGTACGCTTTGGCCATCTTCCTGACGAACCCGCGCTGCACGGCATCCAACTGCTTGCGGACACTCAGTTTGCCCGCCTCCGACGCCCATACGCTAGAGGCGTACATGATAATGGGCTCTATCACCGACACATACATTGTTCTGATCACCTCGGGGTTTAGTCCCCAATCGATCTTGGCCGCTCTCGACAATTGACGATAGATATTAAGCGCTTTTCGACACACGCTTGTGACGTGTGTGTTAAACGTCAATCTATCGTCAATTGTCAAGCCGAGAACCTTGATTTCCCTAGACAGTCCAATGCGTACCCCGCCCATGGTCAGGACCGGGGCGTCAAATTTAAGCTTCCTCGTCACCAGCAGGGCTTGGGTCTTGTGCGGTGCGAACTTCAGCTTATTTTTGACGCCCCACTCCCGAACATGCTCGAGGGCCGCATTGGTCCGTCTCTGGATCTCCGATCCACTATCTCCCGAGATGATCAAAACAATGTCGTCAGCGAACGCCTGCACATGTTCGCCTCTTCCCTCCAGATCCTTCAGTAGTGGGTCCAACAACAGGTTCCAAAATGTTGGGCCCCCTACTGAACCCTGGACACATCCTTTGGTCGTGGCTTTCGACACCTCGGATCCCGCATACCTTACTCGTACCTTTCTCTCTTTCAGGTAGCTGTCCACCAGGCGCCTCAAGTTTGCCGGGCATCCAGACTCTGCAAGTCTGCACTTCACAGCCGGCCACCAAGCGCTGTCGAAGGCTCCCTCTATGTCAAGTGATACGACGACGGTCAGTTTCCTTTCTTTCAACCTGTCGCGTATATACTGCACCATGACATAGAGCGAGTCCTCGGTGCTGCGCTGGGGCGTGAAGCCAAACTGCCATCTGCTCATACCCGGCAACACGTGCCATCGGATGCGTCTCATCAGGATCTTTTCTAGGATCTTACCTAGCACCGGCAGGAGACCTATAGGCCTATACGATTTAGGCTGCGTGTAGTCCGTCTTCCCTGCCTTCCTCAGCACCACCACTACCGCCTCCTTCCACGCGACCGGGAAGTGGGCCAGAGCCAAACACCTGTTTAGCAGGGCCAGAAACAGTTCGGGATCTTGGGAAATGACCGCCTTTGTGATATCTGCAGTGAATCCGTCGAGACCTGGAGCCTTTTTCGGATTGAAGCTGAGGGCAGACCACTTGAGCTCCTCCGCGGTAAAAGGGGGGTCGCATGAGTCATCATGCTTCCCCTCATTCACTTTTTTCGCTACCTCTCTCATCAGCCTATGGTCCGCCAAATCCTCCTCATGCTTGTCCTCCGGATAAAAGGTCCTTGCTAAAAGGCTCGCGGATTCCTCGCCCTCCAGTACCCTCCCATTGACCACCAATGGGGTGTCCTCCTGTCGGGCGGCCGTGCATCTTATCACGCGGTAGATCCCCTCCCACATCGTTTCTCGCTCCTGCTTCTCGCAAAAGGTTTTCCAACTTGCGGTTTGGGCCCTATTGGCCTCCGCCATGTACTCTTCCTTTGCTTTCAGGTATTGGCCAACAACCCACTCCCGTCGAGCTGCGGATGCGCAAGATATGCGCCGCTTCTTCCGCATCACCTCTTTCTTCATTGCGGCCAACTCCTCCGTCCACCACGGTATACCAGTTCTCCTTTTTGTTTTTGTTTTAGGTATCTGTGCATTGCAGGCTTCTTTTATTATATCTGTGTATTTATTTATTGCTGTTTCTAGTTGTTCTATATTGTTTATTCTATTTACTTCTATTTTATTAAAATTTTTCTCTTCACAAATTTGGGTCAGTTTCTCACGAAACTGGCCCCAATTTGCCTTCTTCGTATTATATATTCTTGTTGATGACTTTATATTTATACCTAATGCTTTCTCTAATTTCAGGTAGAACGTGATTGCCGCGTGGTCGGAGCTCGTGACGTCGGCCGCCACCCTCCAGCCCTCAACTCTCCCCAGAACGGACTCCGAGCAGGCCGTGATGTCCACGTGACTGGTGCACCTTACTCCCCCTCTGATGGTGTCGAAAGTTGGATCCAGACCCTGGTTGAGGAGGTGCAGGTTCAAATCATCGAGCATTCCCGCTACCTCCTCTCCCGGTTAGGTTAGGTTAGGTTAGGTTAGGTTAGGTTAGGTTAGGTTGGGGTGTGTGTTGGGTGACCTCCTCGTGGTACATCCTGGGCAACGGGCAGCTTCAACATCCTCCTCTTCAAGAGGAGCTTGCTGTGAGACTGGCCGGCTAACAACCCGACACAGGCGGGAGCCCCTTCTGGGCCCTGCACCTCCAACGTGCGTGTCCACTTTGGGTCGCACACTCGCCGCTCCTTCTGAGCGGCTTTGAGAGGAGTTTTGACGGCGTCCCTTCTGGACGTCGTTACACGGGGGGGAAAGGGTAGGTTGGCGCCCCTTCTGGGTGCCTTTCAAGCGTTTCTTAACGCAAATTGAGGTAACGTTGGCTTCATGCCAGCCTTCGTTTGTTGTCGTTACACTATCGCGGGTTCTGTCCCGTCCGCCACAACGACCCCAGCCCTGGCATAAGCTGGGTACGTGGTGGTCTGGGCTCAGTCCCGCAGCCCATCTGGGCGCCGACAAGGAAAAGTCGTTAAAACCCCGCGGATACCTCCCGACCTCCGTGGGTATATAGGGCACCCTTGGTGAGTGGGCGTCGCATGGGTGACTATCACTGCCTACTAGGGAACGGCAGCCCTTAAATTGCCAGGGGGATGACAACCCTAGAAAATTGTCTGGGTGACATCCCATAAATGTTGTATAATGTCTGCGTGCTCTACAATACAACTACCCCAGGAGGGTACCCGCCGGGAGGCGGGAGAATCCCTCCCTGAGCCCAGGTCGACGGCTAACGCCGAAGATCGGGTTTCAGGCTGCCCCACCGTTTCTGGGGGGGGCAAGAACACGCCTTCGTTATCGAAGAGGAAGAGAGTGGATGGAGAGGTGCTGGATGAAGAGGTGCAGGAGATGGAGATTGGCTGTGGCTCTGGAGGTGAAGGGCGTTCGGTGAGGGATTCGGATGAGGTTTCGGAACCTGTCCCGGAAGACTGGATGTCCTGGGATCCGGTCACGGTCGAAACTTTGAGGGCTGCAAAGTATGCCATGGGGAAGTGGGAGAAAGAGGAGGAAATGCGCATGAACTACATGAGCTATGCCTTGGGTATGCCATTTCCGGAGGTGATATCCAGATACAGGGAAAATGAGAGGAAAGGCCCGGGTGTGGACTCCGTTCGGGATGTAGTGGATAAGCAGTTGATGAGCTTGCTGCACCCGAGAGCGGAGAGTGCAACAGGGAATGATCCGGCTGTTGAGATTGCGGGAAGGTTGATCGGATCCGTGGAGCATCTTGTCTCCGAATTGCCTGCGGAGCATGCGGTCACCAAAAGAGCCATATCCGCTGCTTTGGACTACCTGTCGGAATTGGTGACGTGCGTCGATCGCAAGGGCATCGGTGCGTGGCGGGAGATGATTGCGAAATACACGGCCGTGAGTCATGAAACGGGTCTCCTTACTAAGGCCAACGAGATCCTAAACGGTCGAGTGTCGCAATTGAAGGAGAAGTTGAGGCTCCTGAAAAGGGAATCCTCAGAGGCAGAAGAGACTGCGACGAGGGAAAGGCGCCTCGCAGAGGCAAAGGTCACGCCTCCTTCCCCGGTCGCAGAAGCCAATGACGGCGTCATGCATGCACTGGCGGCCATGCAGCGGACCCTAGATGCCTCCCTCGGGGGCATAAACAAGAGGCTTGATAGGCTGGAGACCGGGCGTTCAGTGCCCGCGCGCCCGAAGTATAGTTCGGTGGCCGCGCGCAGGGGTGCGGAGGAGTTCCCATCCCTCCCCGCAAATACTGGGCCCCTGAGAGGGAGTATGCAACCGAGGGTCCAGCCGGTTCCGACTCCGCTGGCCGCTGCTGAAGAGCGTACCGCTGGCGCCCGCAGCCGTAGGAGGAACAGGAGGGCTAGAGGCCCTGTTCAGACGGAGGCGCCGATGGTGCCCGGTGCGAAGCCGATGCCACCAGGTGTGCCAAGGGAGAGGGTCACCCTGAGGCAACCCAGCTCCACTGCGGTTATCCTCCAGCTCAGGCCGGAGGCTGTTGCCTTAGGGGTGACATATGCCGACACCATCGCCAGAGCCAGGGAGGCCATTCGCCTGGAGGAGCTCGGCATCCCTGGCGTTCGGATCAAAACGGCCCAATCTGGGGCCAAGTTGATCGAGGTGCCGGGTGCCGACAGCGGCGAGGCCGCCGACAAGCTGGCGCAAAGGATTGAGGGCGTCGTGTCGGACGTGGCGATGGTTGTCCGCCCGGAGAAGCGGGCGGACGTCCGCCTCTACGACTTTGACCGATACGTCACGTCGGAGATGGTGGTCGCCGCTGTGGCTGAGCAGGGAGGTTGCCCTGAGGACAGGGTTAGGGCTGGAGGCTTTCGGCAGGGCCCAGGTGGATCTGCATCGGTTCTGGTCCGATGCCCAGTGGGGGCGGCGGGGAAGCTCGTAAAGAGGGAAAGGCTGCAGCTTGGCTGGAGCCTGGCCAGGATTGAGGTCATTAGACCCAGACCCATGCGCTGCTTTAAGTGCATGGGACTGGGCCACACGAGGCCAATGTGCCTCTCGGAGTCGGACCGAGCGGAGTGCTGCTTCCGCTGTGGCATGCCCGGCCACCAGGTGGGAGCATGCACCAAGCCGCCGCATTGCCTGGTGTGTGCCGAGGCGGCACTGCCCCACGGGCATGTCATGGGCAGCCGGGAGTGCCGCCCTCCCGTTACGAAGATGAGGGACCCTGAGGAGCGGATTGGGAGGCCTGTGGCTGCGGCAATGGAGGTGATGG
This sequence comes from Eudonia mercurella, assembly GCA_963082485.1. NCBI lineage: Eukaryota > Metazoa > Arthropoda > Insecta > Lepidoptera > Crambidae > Eudonia > Eudonia mercurella. The sequence continues at coordinate 18,480 of CAUJAO010000137.1, forward strand.
AGGCGACTGAGGGGTCGCCTCTGATAGCGGAGGCATCCGCCTCACAGACGCCATCCCTCCACTCTCCCCCTTTTAGCCTCGGGGCTGACACCAGCGCTGCTTCCTCCAGGAGGCGCGCTGAGAAGGCTCCGGACTTGGAAGTGGTGAGGGAAAGGGAGGACCTCAGAGAGGGTAAAGAGGATGGGGAGTCGGAGCGCGAGGAGGACTTCGTCCCCATAAGGACCAGGCGGTCTGCCAGGCTAGCCAGGCAGCCACCTGGAAAAGAGAGGGAGTGCCGGTAGTGCCGGGTTCCGCCCCGGTACACGCCGAAGCCTCCCAATGGAGCCGTGCCCCATCTGCTGCACACCGAACCCTCGGTAGTGGCAGAGGGGGCGTCTTTGTGTTGTTGTTGTCCTTGTGTTGTCTTGGGTGGCACACCCCCGTGCCACTTTTTTATGTCTTAGTTCTTTAACTTGAATGCTGTGTTATCAGTACGTGCCCGTATACTGGCGCGCGGCCGTCAAAGCACATGTTTCCCTTTCGAGGGAAGAAGTGTGCGGAGATGGCTGTAGGTTGGTACACGGGCGCAGGGTGGCAGCCGCGGTCTTAATCCCTTCGGGACGTGTAACGTGGTTGTCGCCTTATCTAGTACTCGGATTGCCGTCCTCCAGGGGTTTAGTGGGTATCCCCCTCCGTCTCGCCCTCCCAGCCGGGACTTCTTCCTGGCAGCTGACTTGAGGCTTCTCGCCTCGTCAGTGGGTGCGGAAAGGCGGACGGGTGAGTCCCACATAACCGGGTGCCTTTCAAGGCTCCGGTAGTCGTAATGACTTCCCCTGGGTCAAAAAAAAAAAAAAAAAAAAAAAAAAAAAAAAAAAAAAAAAAAAAGGTTAGGTTAGGTTAGGTTAGGTTAGGTTAGGTTAGGTTAGGTTAGGTTAGGTTGGGGTGCGAGTTAGATGACCTCCCCGTGGTGCATCCTGGGCAACGGGTAGTTCCAACAGTCTCCGCCTGGCTCGTTGTAGACGTTGGACCTGTCCGGCTAACATCTAACATAGGCGGGGTCCCTTCTGGGCCTTGCAACTCCCATACGTGGCCCACTCTGGGTCGCCTAACTCACTCGCTCCTTCTGAGCAGTGAGAGGAGCTTTGAGCGGCGGCCCTTCTGGACGTTGCTTTTCAAAGACGGTCGCCCCTTAAGGGTTGTTAGACCGCATAGTAAGGTTAGGTTAGGAAGTTTTTCGCCGGCTTTCTGCAGCCGTAAGTCTTTTCGTCGTTGCAACGACCTCTTTCTCGGCGATTGCGAGTACGCGGCGTCGGAAAGACCCGGGGTGGTCTGGGACCGCGAGAAGGAAAACTCTATAAAACCCTGGAGAACACCAGTAAAAACCTGTCGGTACCGCCCGACCCCGGCAGTATATAGGGTTCCTTTGACGTGTGGACGGCGTATAGGCGACCTTCTTTGTCCGAATAGGGAAGGGCAGACCTCAAATTGCCATCGCTTGGAGGGGGATGGTAACCCGCAAATTACCAAAAAACCAACATGGAAAGCAGGACCAAAAACAAACTACCCCAGGAGGGTACCCGTTTATCGGGAGAATCCCTCCCTGAGATCAGTTTGCCGGCCAACGCCGGAGAATTGATTTCAGGCCGCCCCACCGTTTCTGGGGGGGGCAAGGAACTGCGCAATAGGGATGATCGTAGCAGTACCGCCGCTGACGACATCGGAGATTTGGTGGCTGATCCTGGATCGGAGGTAGGGTCAGTCATATTGCAGGATGCGGTGGGCGAAACTCGCAAGAGATCGCGAACAGTGGCAGTGGACTCGGACGACGATCAGTCCGAGTGTGGCTCATTTGTGTCTTCTGCATCAAGGCAGAAGACTGTGACTTCCCCGCAGGGCCGTGTTCCGGTGAGCGGAACTTCAATCGCTTTCGCGGCAGCTCATTGTGAGCTTAATTGGGAGAACCTGACTGCTTTTGAGCGTCAGTGTGAGGAGGAGATGCGGACTAGTCCGGCTGGCGCAGCACTCCGTGAGAGGAGGAAGCAAAGGGATATGGAGACGGCTGGTGATGAGTTGCCCCCGGGCTCCCCTTCTCCAGTATCCTTGTCCTTGCCACCGAGGATGGCTCGAAAAGATAAGCCTCCGGTACGTGAGGGACTTTCCGAGGAGGAGATAGAGAAGGCCACGCGGGTCAAGGTCCCTTGGGACTCATCATTGGGTGGTCCCTCTGCGGAGGAATGCCACCAAGTTGGCTTACTCTGTGCAGAGGCCATCAGAGAGGTGTCGCGCAAGTCCTCCAACATCAAGGGGACTTTGAAAGGGACGCTCAACAATGCGGCCATGACGATGCAGCGGGTCATGTGCAATCTGACGTCAAGGACAGTGACGTCAGAGACCCATAAACTGCAAGCCGACAATGATCGGCTGCAGAAGGAGATGACTGTACTGAGGGCGGAAGTTGACGCCCTCCGCAAAACGGTGGGAAGGAGGTGTTCCACCACCGAGGTCTCGACCAATAGGGACCAGCAGATGATGAGCGCTTTCGAAGAGTTAAGACGCTCTCTGAATACCTCCATCGGGGCGATTAACACCCGCCTCGATGGGCTGGATAGGCCCGGTTCCGAGAGAACCCAGGCGCGCCCGCGTGCGGTGCCGGCTCGTGGCAGAAGAGTGGAGTTTCCTCCTCTTCCCACGACCAACGTGGAGTCCACGCCGCTGAGCCACCACCCACGGTCGCCAATGACTGAGCCCATAATTGAGGAGATAGACGGTGCCCCTCGCATCAATTCGCCCCGACCGTCGACCAGTCGGGCATCGGTTCCAATGCCTCAGACTGACGCTTGGACAGATGTTGCGAAGAGGGGCAAACGCTCAAAGCGTGACAAGCGCCAAGGGCCGCTCGTGGGGGCATCATCGGCTCGCCCCCAACCGACGACAGACCAGGCGCCAACAGCGCCAAGGCAACCTCTCAGAAAGAGAGAGCGGATACGGATCCGTACCCCCCGCTCGCACGCCATTGTGATCCAGTTGCGTCCCGATGCGATCGAGAAAGGGGTCACGTACCAGAAGGCTCTCCTCAGGGCGTTTGAGGGCATAAACCTCGAGGAGATCGGCATAATGTCCGGCGTCCGGATTCGGGCGTCAGCCACTGGTGCCAGACTGATGGAGGTGTCTGGCGGTGCCGAGACCGCGAAGAAGGCGGATGTCCTTGCGGAGCTGCTGCAAGAGTCCATCAACGACATAGCGACCATCACTCGACCAGTGAAGAGCGCTGACGTGCGCATCGCTGGTCTGAATGAGGCCACTACTCAGCAGGACATTGCTGCGGCGATCGCTGGGGCTGTGGGTTGCTCCCCGCAACAGGTTAAGGTGGGCAAAGTGAAAGTGGGCCCCAGTCGTGTAGGGGCCACGATCGCCAACTGCCCTGCAGCAGCAGCTAAGAAGCTGGCTTCAGCCGGAAAACTTCTGGTCCGCTGGAGCGTGGCTCGGGTGGAAGCATTGGAGCCCCGCCCATTGCGCTGTTTTCGGTGCATGGGCGTGGGCCATACTAGACCTATGTGTCCTTCGGCAGTTGACCGAACCGGTGTTTGCTACCGGTGCGGCCAAATAGGGCACAAAGCAACGGACTGCTCCGTCAAGGAGCCTTTATGTGCGGTGTGCGCAGAAGCCAAGCGGCCTCATGGCCATGTGATGGGCGGTAGGGCCTGCAGTCCCCCTACCACCAGAGCCAAAGGTTCTGGCAACAGGATTGCCCAGACGGCGCCCGAACAAGGGCCTGCAACAGAGGCGGAGATGGTGGAGGCGGCCAAGTCAAGTCAGCCCTCAGGACTGGTGCTGACGTTTCCGGCTCTCTCTCCACTCCGCACTGAGTCCCCAGCGGACCCACAACCGGCCACCTCTCAAATGAGAGACACCGGTAATGGTGAACCGCCACGAGAAGAGGTCCGCCCTGAGGGGCGCGCCCGATCTCCTGCGTGGAGTCGCCCGCGGCAGAAGGATGGCAGATTTGCCCCTAAGCCGCGGAAGTAGACGCTTGGTCGAGGTTGCCCGAAGAGGGCGCGATTTGGTTGGTGCTGCAATGCACACTGGTGGGCAGTAATTGTCGGACTAAATTTTCAAGGAGCCGACCTGCCCATAAAACAGGCTGACTGAATCCCCGGTGGTTTTAGTGGGTCGGGTAGAACATCGCCCATCCCCACATACCCCGAAAACGGGTCGAGCTATAGCCATTGCTCCCCGTGGGATGATCTGGACGCAGATTTCCACCGGGTCAACAAAAAAAAAAAAAAAAAAAAAAGGTTAGGTTAGGTTAGGTTAGGTTAGGTTAGGTTAGGTTAGGTTAGGTTGGGGTTTGCCGGGAGCACCATCGTGCGCTGCCCCCTCCGTGCGGCAAGAGCGCTCGTGAGTCAGGGCCAATTTCTCCTCGGGTGGAGCATGGCCCAGGCGGTCGCCCTTGAGCCCCGCCCAATGCGGTGTTACCGCTGCATGGGCGTGGGCCATACGCGGCAGAGGTGCCCCAGCGCGGTCGATCGTTCCGGACTCTGTTTCCGGTGCGGACTGCCTGGGCACCAAATGAGGGAGTGCTCCCGAGAGCCCAAGTGCGCAGTTTGCCTCGCGGCAAATAAACCGCACCACCACCTGATGGGAGGTAGGGGTTGTAGTCCCCCTACCGTCAGGGGCTGCCCTGATCCCCCCGCAACGGGGGCGGAGACTGCCATGAGGGAGCCCGCTCCAACGGAGCCAATGGTGGAGCCCCCTCCACCAGCGGTATTGGACATGGAGGCGACGGAGGAGCTGCCGTCACCCCTGCCCGTTGTCCCTATCGCCGACCACCCACGTACCTCTCACTCGAGAGGAGCTGGGTCGGGAAGCATCAGGGAGGTAGAGGATGAGGTGCGGGACGCAAGTCCGAGACCCACCTCTCCTTCTCGGCCTAAGCAGCCGAGAGCGCCGGATGGGCGGTTTATGAAAAAACCCCCCACTAGACCATGATCGGAAAATCCTGCAGAGGGTACGTGTGGCCTTTTAGCAGGCCACACAGAGGAAGAGCACCAACGTGCTGCTGGTGGGAGGCGCGGTCCACTATATATAACAGAACCCGCGCCAACCACAAAATCAGGCTGACTGCAGGTCCCGGGGGTTTTAGTGGGTCGGGCAGACCATCGCCCAACCCCACATACCCCGACAACGGGTTGAGCCCTTAGTGCTCCCCGTGGGATGACTTGGTTGCAAGTTTCCCCCGGGTCAAAAAAAAAAAAAAAAAAAAAAAAGGTTAGGTTGGGGTGCGAGTCAGATGACCTCCACGTGGTGCATCCTGGGCAACGAGTGGTCCCAACATCCTCCATTCGGAGAAAGTTGGGCCCAATCGGCTAACATCTGGCAAGGCGGGAGCCCCGTCTGGGCCCTGCAATACTCCCGTGCGTGTCCACTTTGGGCCGCACGACTCGCTGCTCCATCTGAGCAGCTTTGAGAGGAGTACCACAAAGACGGCCGCCCCTTAAGGGTTCTCAGGTCGCAACGGGGGGAAAGGGGAACACCGCGAGAGCGGTGCAACGGGGGCCTACGCCAGCCCCCGATCGTCGTAAACCACTGCGGTCTCTGCAACGACCCCCGCTCGCGGCGTTGCGGGGTACGCGGGTTCCGTGGTGGAGCGAGGGCTTGCCTTAACCGGCCGGCCGCGTGAAGGACACACTATAAAACCCGAGAGAAAACTCGTTAAAACCTGTCAATATCCCCCGCCCTTGACAGTATGTAGGGTTCCCCGTGTATGAGGCCACTGCACGGGGTGACCGATATTTGTTCTCCACTCGTGGGATTTATGTCTAGTTGTTCAAATAAATTTTCTGACGTTTCGGTGAAGTCGGCGGAGCCTGATTCCAGGTCCGTCGTGGGTAGTAGTGGAGTGTCCGACCCTTTGGGGAAGGACGTGGATGGAAGCCTTCTGGCTAGGCCCGAGAAGGGCGGAGTTGAAATTGAGACGGGCGCGCTGAAGCTCACCTTCAGATCGTCCAGGGCTGCTGGCAGTTCATCGCCAACCGACGCGCGATCGCGCAGCGTGTCTGCAGCAAGGAGGGAACAGGATGTCGACGTCGAGTCCGATTCATCGGCGGTTTCTATGAGATCGGCCGTTGACTCCGTCGCAAGTCTGAAAACTTCGTTCATAAAGAAAAAGGGGAGTCGTGCCAGCTCGCCGGCAGTGTCGACTCGCAGCAAGGGCCTAGCCCGCACCTCCCCTTATCCCAGGCGAGGACAGAAAAACGACCAGTGCAGCGATGTGTCAGATGACAGCACCATCAGCGTCGACACGCTCACTGGTTCGTTGAAGAGGAAGCGTTCCCCCAAAAAATCGAAGGGGGGCAAAAAGTCGGAGGCTCTCTCGGACTCGTCTGAGGACGATCCGAAGAAGCCAGCCCAACGTGGTCGAGGGAGACCCCCCACCACGGGCGAGTACGTTGGTCTCGCCCGGGCAAAGCGCGAGCATGCCGCTGCAATCCGCGAGGAGCAGCAGGTCGCGCTCGACCGGGAGGTGGCAGAAATGGAGCGCCGCGCCTACGAGACCAGGGCTGCGTTCTACGCAAGTAGATCGGAAGATGAGGCCCCTATGCCCACAGATCCGGACCTGAAGACCACCCTCGACATCGAGGAGGTGGTGAAGGCGGACTGTGCGGTTATAGTGGAGGTGGCTAAAAAGTCCTCACACCTCCAGGGCCCCTTCCAGAAGGCTTTGAAGAAAGCGGCGCAGTCCATAATGGATTGTTTCCGCGAGGTGTCCTCACATAACATCACAGAGGACACCCGCATCCTGAAGGCAGAAAACGTGAGGCTGCAGCAGCAGCTGGCAGACCTCACGAAGAGTGTTGCAGCCTTGTCCGCAGAGGTGAGAGACCTCAAAGGTGGAAGAAAGTGCCTGTCCTCTCCCCCTACTCTCCCTGAGGTTCTGCCCTCAGCGGATGTTATGGAGACGGACTGCCCTCCTCCAAGGCCTCCTTCGCCGACCGTCGTCGTGCAGGAGACGACTGGCCGCAGCCAAAGCAAGGCCGCCTTCAAGGAGCCGGACGCCCTTCAGGCTTTTGAAGCAAGGCTGGCCCGAACTTTCGGGGCTATGCTGAATGCTCGCTTAGAGGGTCTGGAAGATCGCCTGCTGCCAGCCAAGAGCCTGCGACCGCCGCTTGCGGCGGACCGCAAAGCAGCAGCTGCGCCCACGCCCCCCATTATGAAGGGGAAAGACAAGCCGGCCAAACCATCTATGCCGGCTAAAAAGGGCAAGGCGGCTACCAAAAAGCCGGATCTACCGCCAAAGCAGGCGAAGAAAGCTGGTCCTCCTGCGGTCGCTCCGTCCACCTCCCGGGGTGCTAAAAAAGCGCCTCCCCCGGTTGAGGCAGAACCGGAATGGACGACGCAGGAGTCGCGCAAAAAGCGCCGAAGGCGGAGGAAGGCCAAAACATCGGCCCCTCCAGAACAGGCACCGCCCCGCCAATCTTACTCGGCGGCGGTCAAGCAGCAGAAGGTGCCTCGGCGGAGGCCTAATAATACCTCAGCCCCGCCCGCCACTGCTCCTGCGAGGAAGGCCCGAAGAACCGGTCGAAAGACCAAGCTGGTTGCGCCAAAGTCGGCGGCAGTTGTAGTGACCCTTACTCCCGAAGCGGTCGAGAAGGGGGTCACCTACGCCGACGCACTGGCCAAAGCCCGAGACTCGGTGGACATCGACGGGATGGATATCCCAAACCGTCGGTGTCGAAACACCATGACCGGGTCAAAGATCATAGAGATCTCGGGCGAGGCCTCTGCCGAGAAGGCCGACCAGCTAGCCGGCAAAATGAGAGAGGCTCTTGAGGGTATGGCCACGGTCATCCGGCCCACCAAGACAGCAGAAGTGAGGGTGGGCGGTCTGGACGAGTCGGTGATGGAGGCGCACTTGGCCGCAAAGATCGCGGCCAAGGGTGGATGTGGTGTGGACGCCGTGAAGGTGCGCCCAATCCGTTACGGCTCTGACGGCTTTGGCTCGACAGTGGTGTCGTGTCCAGTCGCTGCTGCCAAGAAGGTGGTAGACGCCGGCCGCCTGCTGATAGGGTTCAGTGCGGCCAACGTCAGAGCGCTGGAAGCCCGTTCCGACCGGTGCTTCCGGTGCATGCAGGTGGGGCACGCCAGAGCGAGCTGCCCGTCAAAAACCGACCGGAGCAACCTCTGCTACCGGTGCGGTAAAGAAGGGCACAGGGGCTACGAGTGTAGCGCGAAGCCCCACTGTGCCGTGTGTGCCACTGCCAAACGACCGGCAGGCCACGTTATGGGGGGGCGTAGTTGTAAGCCTCCCCTGGCCAAGGGCAAATTGCCGGCGCGTCCTGCACGCCAGGCCGCCCCCGCCACACAGACGGCGCCCCAAACGGGGCCAGAAGAGGTTGATATGGTGGTCGAGCAATGTTAAGACGGCCCCATATCAACTTTCTTCAGGTGAACCTGAACCACTCTACCAGGGCTCAGGATCTGCTACACCAGAGCCTGGCGGAGTGGTCAGTGGACGTGGCGGCGGTGTCAGAGCCGTACTTCGTCCCCAACCAGCCCAACTGGGTCGGGGACATAAACGACTCTGTCGCCGTGATGGTGCGCGCGGCCCCAGGTTATACACCCCCCTCAATTTATGAGCGGGGTGCTGGGTACGCGGCGGTCGTTTGGGAGGATATGGTCATCTTCTCGACCTATTTCTCCCCAAACAGACCGCTCGCCGACTTCAAGGCGTTCCTCGTGGTCGTCGGCGCAGCCATCAGGAGGGCGGCCCCGCGTCAGGTTCTCGTTCTTGGAGACCTGAACGCCAAGTCGGTTGTCTGGGGTTGTCCAGCGACCGACCAGAGGGGCCAGGCTGTGGAGCAGTGGGCAGCCGCTGCTGGGCTGTCGCTCCTCAATAGGGGCGCAGTCCACACGTGCGTGCGGCACAACGGGGGCTCGGTGGTGGACGTTTCATTCGCCACCCCAGCCCTCGCACGCACGATCAGCGACTGGAGGGTGGTGCAGGAAGTGGAGACTCTCTCGGACCATCGTTACATCCGATTCGAGATCTCCACCCCGCACCAAAGGCCCTCACAGCCCACAAGTCGTGACCGGCCTCCTCGTTGGGCACTAAGCAGGCTCAAGCCGGAGTTGGCGAACGAGACGGCGATATTCGAAGACTGGTTCTCGCGTCCGATGTCCGGTCCGGACGTCGACGAATCAGCTCGCCGTCTCCGCGGCGCTTTAACGGAGGTGTGCGAGGCTTCCATGCCTCGGGCGCAGCCTCCGCGGGACCGCCGTGAAGTTCACTGGTGGTCCCAGGACATAGCAGTCATGAGGGAGGACTGCAGTGTCCAAAGGCGGGCCTACACTAGGGCCCGCCGGCGCCGCGTGAGGGACACCCAGGAGGAAGACCGCCTGTACGAGTTGTACAGGCAGTCAAAAAAGACCCTGCAGACTGCGATTGCCTCCTCAAAGGAGGTATCCAGGGAAGAGCAGTTGCAGGGTCTGGATCGGGATCCGTGGGGGCGGCCGTATAAGCTGGCGCGCAACCAGCTGAAAGCTCGCGGCACGCCCATCACGGAGACGATGGATCCCGACCTCCTGGGGTCGGTCATCGGGGGACTGTTTCCCCCGGCCGAGGAGGGTTTTGTTCCCCCTCGGATGGCCCCGCCAGCTCCGGACGAGGAGGGAGAGGGTGATCCTCCTCCTCTTATTGATGAGGAGGAGTGGAGGGACGCCGTCGCCCGTCTTAAGGGGCGTAAGACGGCACCGGGACCTGACGGCGTCCCAAAGCGTGTGTTGGACCTGGCCCTACAACATCTCGGGGCCAGGGCAAGGGAGCTGTGCGACGCTTGTTTTGGGTTCGCGCGGTTTCCCAAAGTTTGGAAGGAGGGGGCGTTATGTCTGCTTCGCAAAGAGGGGCGTCCGGCGGACGACCCCTCGGCATATCGCCCCATTGTGCTGCTGGACGAAATCGGGAAGGTCTTCGAGAAGATCATCGCTTCCCGAATAGTCCAGCAGCTGGGAGGGGGAACGGGCCCCGACCTGTCTGAGGCTAATACGGCTTCCGGACGGGGCGGTCGACGATCGACGCCCTGTCCGATCTCCGGACTCTCGTTGACGAGTCCGTCGAGAGGCGGGAGTTAGTTTTGGCGGTGTCCCTGGACATCGCCAATGCTTTTAATAGTCTCCCCTTCGGCGTCATCATGGAGGCGCTTCACTACCATCAAATGCCTCCATATCTGCGCCGAATAGTGGGAGATTATTTGAGGGACCGAGACGTAGCGTACGTGGGACGTGGCGGCGAGCTTGGCCGTCACAGGGTGTCCCGCGGCGTTCCACAGGGGTCGGTCCTCGGCCCCCTGTTGTGGAACGTCGGTTACGACTACGTCCTCCGGTGTGGCCTCCCCCCGATGGTGCGGTCGTTTTGTTACGCCGACGACACGCTCGTCACCGTTCGGGGGATGCACCTGGAGGATGTCCAGCGCTTGGCGTCCGTGTTCGTCAGCCATATCGTGCGGCGGATACGGACGTTGGGCTTGAAGGTGGCCCTCCACAAGACCGAGGCCATGGTGTTCCATGGGCCTCGGAGACGGCCGTCAGCGGGTGCGTCGATCGTTGTGGAGGGCGAGAGGGTCGACCTGAAGCCCCAGATGAAGTATCTGGGGCTGGTAATTGATGGGCGGTGGGGTTTCGAGGAACATTTCCGTCTCCTCGAGCCCCGGCTGCTAGGAGCAGCAGATGCCCTCGGGCGTCTTTTGCCTAATGTGGGGGGCCCGAGCGTTGCGTGCCGCCGACTCTACGGCGGCATCGTGCGCTCTATGGCTCTGTATGGGGCGCCGGTGTGGGCTGACAGTCTGAGCCCACACGCGACCGCCTCTCTCCAGCGGGCCCAGCGCGCAATGGCGCTGCGGGCGATCCGGGGCTACCGAACGGTGTCCCGGAAAGTGGCGTGCGCTCTCGCGGGGACGCCCCCGTGGGAGCTGGTGGCGGAAGTGCTCGCTGCAGCATACCGGCAGCGAGCAGAGGAGAGGGCCAGTGGCGATCGCCTGGCCCCCCAAGAGAGGCGCTCTGCTCTTGAGGGAGCTAAAGACGAGATGTTCCGCCTATGGTCTGAGGACCTGGGCGAAGGGGCCTCGGCTACGCAAACGCGTAGCCTGGAGGCCTTACGCCCCGTCCTCCAAGCATGGGCGGAGCGGCGCCATGGGTCGCTCACATACCATCTGGTGCAGATTCTGTCCGGACATGGTTCGTTCGGACGTTATTTGCACCGGATCGGAAGAGAGCCGACCCCACAGTGCCACCATTGCGGAGCAGCGGAGGACACGGCGCAGCACACCCTAATGGTGTGCTCTGCGTTCGATGTCCAGCGCTCCGCATTGGTCGCTGTGATTGGCGCGGACCTCTCCCTGCCGACCGTGGTTCTGTCCATGCTCGGTAGCGAGGGGTCGTGGGAGGCGGTCAACTCCTTCTGCGTCGACGTCATGACGCTGAAGGAGGAGGCGGAACGGGCCAGGGAGGATGACCCCCTGGCAAATCCGTGCCGCCACAGACGCCTCCTGCGGAGAAGGCGGCAATATCAACGCCTTCTCCATCCAGTGGGAAACCAGCGCGGTCCGAGCCCTAGGGGGGGCTCCGACCGTGCATTGCACAGGTCCCCACTGAGGGCCGACGCCCCGCATGTCCCGGCGCGTCGGCGACCCGTCTCAACTGACGGGTCAAGTGTGTCCGCCCATCGTTTTCGAGGGCGGTCACCCGCCCCAATTAGGGGCGGAGGAGGGGCTCGCCCATCTATAGGGCGAGCAGTCACCGACGGGGTTGTGGAAGTGTCCGAAAGGGTTCCCATGACCTCGTCAGGCTCCACCATGCCGGCTTTCGATGCGTCCTCCTCAGATGAGGACGACGCGATGATCGCCGGTTTGCTGGTTCCAAGGTGACGAGAGGACATCGCTGGGTTTTTAGTGAGTAGGAGTCTCACACACCCCACCCCCTCCCCCGGGGGGTGGATAGCTCATGATGAGTTTTCCCAGCGTCAAAAAAAAAAAAAAAAAAAAAAAAAAAAAAGGTTAGGTTAGGTTGGGGTGCGAGTCAGATGACCTCCACGTGGTGCATCCTGGGCAACGAGTGGCTCCAACATTCTCCGTTCGGAGAAGGTTGGGCTCAATCGGCTAACATCTGGCAAGGCGGGAGCCCCTTCTGGGCCCTGCAACTCCTGTGCGTGTCTACTTTGGGCCGCACAACTCGCTGCTCCTTCTGAGCAGCTTTGAGAGGAGTACCACAAAGACGGCCGCCCCTTAAGGGTTCTTAGGTCGCAACGGGGGGAAAGGGGAACACCGCGAAAGCGGTGCAACGGGGGCCTACGCCAGCCTCCGATCATCGTAAACCACTGCGGTCTCCGCAACGACCCCCACTCATGGCGTTGTAGGGTACGCGGGTTCCGTGGTGGAGCGAGGGCTTGCCTTGACCGGCCGGCCGCGTGAAGGACACACTATAAAACCCGAGAGAAAACTCGTAAAAACCTGCCAATACCACCCGACCTTGGCAGTCGTTAGGGTTCCCTGCGTATGAGGCCACTGCGCAGGGTGACATTTATTTGCTCTCCACTCGTGGGATTAATGTCTAAGTGTTTTAATAATTTTCCTGACGTTTCGGAGAAGTCGGCGGAGCCTGATTCCAGGTCCGTCGTGGGTGGTGGGGCTAAGGACAGCCGGAAAGAGTCCGTGGTGGATGGTGTTTCTAACACCAGGCCCAGCAGATCGGGCAAGGATGTTGTTGGTTCGGGAGTGAAGGATGGAAGGCCCGGGAGGGGCAAGGTGTTGAGTGTGTCGCTGTCGCGACTGGATGAGGTTGGCGTTCGTACGCGCAGCCGCAGCCAACGCGGGGCCAGGGCGGCTCCTAAAGAGAAGGTGGAGACAGTTTACCTGTCGGCCGAGGATGAGGACGCCATGTCTGATTCCTCGATAGTTACGGTGACGACCGAAAGCGGTCGCAAGAGAACCCGAGCGGATTTGTCCTCTTCTGAGTCGGACCATGACTCAATCTGCTCGGCTTCGAAAGTTTCGGCGTCCAAGACGTCGACTGCTCGCCGCGGGCGTGGTAGACCGCCCACAACTGGCGAATACGTGGGCCTCGCAGCGGCAAAAGAACGGCTGGCCGAAGCGGAACGTAAGGCGATGGAGCTCCAGGCTGAACAGGAGCTGGCCGAATTCAACCGCACTCAGTGCGTTGAGAGGGCCAAGAGGGTAACAGAAGTCGGGGTCAACAATGACCAAGCGACGACTGCGGAGGCCGTAGCGGAGCAGGCGGCTGCTGATATCCAGCTGCTGGAGAAGGTGGCTTTGACCTCTAAGCACCTAAAGGGCACCTACATCAAGACCCTAAAGGATATCGCAGCCTCCTACAAGGCCAACGTCAGCCTGCTGCGTATGCATACGGTGTCTGACGAGACGGAAGCGCTGCGGGCGGAAAATCGTCGCCTGAGCTCCGAGGTCGAAAGCCTCAAGGAACAAATGGCTACGCTCAATGCCACGGTGGAGTACTTGCATGCGCAGCGATACGCGCCCGTCGTCACGCCCTACTCGGAGGTAGACGAGGAGGAAATGGCTCCACCGGTCCCCATTGTGTCAGAGCCCCGGGATCTCCCTAAGGCCCTACGCAAGGATCCGACGGTGGCCAAACCTAAGCCTAAAAAGGCAAAGGCTAGGGCTGAACAGCCGCCCCCTCCTCCACCAGAGGTCGACCAGTCGATTATGGCCGAGGTGATGCGCCAAGTCGGGTTCCTTTTGACAACTCGGCTAGAGTCCATTGAGGCGAGGCTCCCTCCAGAGCCAAGGTTGCGTCCGCCGCTTGCGGCTGACGCTAAAAATAAGGCGAAGACTTCGTTTGCGTCGGTCGCTAAATCTGCACCCGTCGCAGCGCTTCCAGCCAAGACTGGCAAGGCGAAGCCCTCTACCGCTAACGCGGCGAAGGAAGGAACGCCTAAGGACAAGGGCAAGGTGGTGGTGACTCCGTCTTCCGGAAAACCCAAAAAGGGTAATCCTCCACGGGTCACAAAATCTCCTGCGGCACCTGCTCCGTCTACCTCGGCTGAGGGAGAGTGGACCCCGGTCACTAACGGCCGGAAGGCCCGTAGGAAGAAAGCGGCCCAGGCCAAACAGCAGGCCAAATCGCAGGCCAAGCCGCAGGCCAAAATGAAGCCCAAGCCCAAGTTGAGGGCTCCTCGCTCGCCGGCCGTGGTCATTACACTGCAGCCGGAAGCGCAAGAACGAGGTCTGACGTACGCCAACGTCCTCCTTAAGGCGAAGGAGTCTGTGAATCCTGCCGACCTGGGGATCGAAGGCGTACGGTTCAGAGCGGCGATCACGGGTGCTCGGATCCTCAACCTTCCGAGCACGGCCACGGAGGAGCAAGCCGACCAACTGGCCCGCCAGATCAGGGACGCCCTAGGCGACGATGCCAAAGTCTCCAGGCCGGTGAAATGCGCAGACCTGCGCATATTCGACCTGGACGACACCATCTCTCCAGAGCAAGTCGTTGCACAGGTGGCAAAGGTGGGGTCCTGCTCACCGGAACATGTGAGGGTCGGGCAGATGCGCCGTGGTGCTGGTGGCATGAACACAATTTATGTGTCATGTCCAGTCGCTGCGGCCAAAATCCTGCTAAAGGAGAGACGTATCTACGTCGACTGGAGCATTGCCCACATAGAGGCTCTGGAGGCGCGGCCGCTTAAATGCTACCGCTGCCTCGAAAGGGGACACACCAAAGCCCGATGCACGGCCATGATAGACCGCAGCGATATCTGCTATCGCTGCGGTAAAGCAGGCCATATTGCGGCATCGTGCTCTTTGGCACCACACTGCCCGATGTGCGCGGAAGCGAAGCGGCCCGCGTCACATATCATCGGCAGTAAATGGTGCCAGTCACCAAGGCGGAAGAGGACAGCGGCCAAAACACCGGCCGCTGGTTCCCAGGGAGGCGCACAGCAGACGCCTCAAGCTGATGCCATGGACACCAACAATGTGTAGTTCGCCTAACTACCATCTTCTTCAGGCGAACTTGAACCACTCTGCCGGCGCACAGGACTTATTCGTGCAGTCATTGGCAGAGTGGTCCATTAGTGTTGCGGTGGCTGCTGAGCCTTATTATATTCCCAACCGTTACAACTGGGTTGCGGCGTCGGATAAGTCGGTGGTAATCGTGGGTGGCTCAGATGGTACATCCCCGCCGATTTCGTTTATCGAAAGAGGTGCGGGATTTGTCGTTGTGAAATGGGGCGAAGTGGCGATTGTAGGAGTCTACTTCTCTCCCAATAGAACACTGGCAGAGTTCGAGGTTTTCCTGGGTCTTCTGGGTGCCGCGGTAAATCGTGCGGCCCCATTACCAGTTATAGCCCTAGGAGACTTCAATGCGAAGTCAATCGCTTGGGGGTCCCCCGTTGGAGACCAGCGCGGCGATGCGGTTGAAGAGTGGGCCATTTCATCTGGCCTATCTCTGCTCAACCGGGGGAGAGTGAACACTTGTGTCCGGCTGCAGGGTGGATCTATTGTGGATCTGTCCTTTGCGTCACCGGCAGTCGCTCAACGTGTCGTAGGATGGAAGGTCCTGGAAGGGGTGGAGACTCTTTCGGATCACAGATATATAAGGTTCGATATCTCCCGCTTTCAAGGTGTCTACAGTTCCGACGTGCCAAGAACATCTGGCTCGCGGTTTCCGCGATGGGCGCTTAATCGCATGGACCGCGATCTACTGATAGAGGCTGCAATAGCACAGCTCTGGTTCTCACCACCATCTACCACACAGGACCCATCAGTAGAGGAGGGCACGCAACGGCTGGCTGACGCAATGACTGAGGTCTGTGACGCAGCCATGCCACGTGTAAGGCGTCTACCACCGAGACGCGGGGTCTACTGGTGGAACCAGGAGATTGCGGGCCTCCGGGAGGACTGCATCGTGGCTCGCAGGGCTTACACCAATCACCGTAGGCGCCGCAGACGTAATGTCGCGGATGACGGACCGCTTCAAGAGGCCTACAAAGAGGCAAAAGAGGCGCTCAAGGTGGCAATCTGCCAATCCAAAGATCGCGCTAGAGAAGAGTTGCTCGAGGAGCTAAACCGGGATCCCTGGGGGCGCCCATACCGTTCTGTTCGTGGGAAACTACGAAATGTCGGCCCTCCAGTGGTTGAATCCCTCGAGCCTCCACTCCTGGAGTCTGTCGTTGCTGCGTTGTTTCCAGCAAGACCGGCGTTTGTTCCACCGCATATGGCCCCGCTAGCAGCTGAGCCTGTAGCTGATGCCCAAGTGCCACCAGTCACTATTGGTGAGTTGGGTGCAGCTTTTTTGCGGCTCAGGGCTAAAAAGACAGCCCCCGGTCCGGATGGAATCCCAGGGCGTGCCTGGGTCATTGTGGAAGAGCTATTCGAGGAAAGGTTTCGAAGTCTACTGGACTCGTGTCTTCGGTCCGGCCACTTTCCATCGATATGGAAAACAGGACGTCTAGTCCTCCTAAAGAAGGAGGGACGGTCATTTGACTCCCCGTCGGCATATCGGCCCATCGTGCTTCTCGATGAGGCCGGTAAACTCTTTGAGCGTATACTGGCGTCCCGCATCAACGACCATCTTGGTGCGCACGGCCCTGACTTATCCCCGTGCCAGTACGGATTCAGGGTCGCGCATTCCACCATTGACGCCATCCTAAGTGTCAAAGAGGAGACGCAGCAGGCAGTGTCGCAGGGCAAGGTGGCTTTGGCGGTGTCACTTGACATCGCCAATGCCTTCAACAGCCTGCCATTTGAGGTAATTGATGAGGCAATTAGGTACCACCGGCTTCCCAAATATCTGCGACACATCCTGTACGACTACCTGCGTGGTAGAAAGGTAGTGTATGTCGGCCGCGATGGACGTCTTCGCAGCAGAGGAGTGTCGTGCGGTGTCCCACAGGGGTCGGTACTTGGGCCGCTCCTGTGGAACATCGGTTACGACTGGGCCCTCAGAGGTGCCCAGCTCCGTGGTATCAGCATCACGTGTTACGCCGACGACACGTTGGTCACCGCTCGTGGTGCCGACTTTGAGGCGACGGCCAGATTGGCCACAGTGGGTGTCACCCACATGGTGGGGAGAATTGAGAGGCTCGGTCTGAAGGTCGCCATAGAGAAGACCGAGGCCCTATTCTTCTATGGAGCCCGTAGGCGGCCGCCAGCGGACCTACATCTTCACATTGGCGGCGTTGTGATCGCGATTACACCAACGATCAAATACCTCGGGCTCTACCTAGATGGAAAGTGGAATTTTCGGGATCATTTCCAGATCCAATCCTCCAAGCTTGTTAAAGCAGCGGCCGCTCTTGGCAGCTTGTTGCCTAACGTCGGTGACCCAAACACCAGCGCACGGCGTTTATACACGGGGGTAGTACGCTCCATGGCCCTCTACGGAGCTCCTGTGTGGGTGGATGCCCTAAGTGCCCAAAATCTGGTTTTACTCCGGAGACCCCAACGGGTCATGGCACTTAGGGCGATACGCGGATACCGCACGGTATCCTACGAGGCGGCTTGCGTGCTCGCGGGCACTCCCCCGTGGGACTTAGAAGCTAGGGTCCTGGCTGAAGTGTACAGGAACGTTGCTGCAACGAAGCAACGAGGTGAGCGGGTAGCGCCTGAAGAGGTTGAAAACTGGCGGTCCAACGCCCAAGAGATGGCAATGCGCCGCTGGGAGCGACGGCTTGGGCATCCAAGTGCCGGCCACTGGACCATCGGAGCGGTTAGACCCATTATGCAGGATTGGGTCTCCCGCAAGGAGGGGACTCTCTCGTTCCGAGTCACTCAAATCATGACAGGGCACGGCTGCTTCGGCAGTTACCTGTCGAGGATCGGACGAGAGGAGACCACCGCATGCCATCAGTGCGGGGCCGTTAACGACACGGCTCTGCACACATTAGAGGTATGCCAGGAGTGGGAGCAGCCGCGCGCAGATTTACGGGCTGCTATTGGCGCCGACCTCTCTCTCGGGGCCGTGGCAAAAGCCATGGTCTCTTCCACAAGGTCGTGGGACGCTGTGGCTTCATTCTGCGACACCGTCATGGGTCACAAAGAAGAGGCCGAGCGTGAGAGGGAAGATGACCCCTTATCAAGCGCCATTAGGCGCAGGAGAGGTGGTCGGAGGAGGCGGCTACATGGGCTGTTGCACCCATCGTAGCCGCATGCGGGGGTGGGAAACACCATCTTCCCACACTCCCCGCAAAGCTCCTCACGGTGTCAGGCGTCCCTCCCTCGCACTCGGGGGAGGTGAGACGCAAGGAGGGTTCGAAGGAACCACCGCGGCGGGCCGTGAATGACTCTATGAGTGCTCGGGGTCCCGCCCAGCGGTTGACGGGTGCCGTGTGGTTTTAGTGGGTCGGGCAGACCATCGCCCATCCCCACACACCTCCCGGGTTGTGCAACACCCGGTCGAGACGGTCTGTTTGCAGATTTCCACACGTTAAAAAAAAAAAAAAAAAAAAAAAAAAAAAAAAAAAAAAAAAAAAAAAAGGTTAGGTTAGGTTAGGTTAGGTTAGGTTAGGTTAGGTTAGGTTAGGTTAGGTTAGGTTAGGTTAGGTTAGGTTAGGTTAGGTTAGGTTAGGTTAGGTTAGGTTAGGTTAGGTTAGGTTAGGTTAGGTTAGGTTAGGTTAGGTTAGGTTAGGTTAGGTTAGGTTAGGTTAGGTTAGGTTAGGTTAGGTTAGGTTAGGTTAGGTTAGGTTAGGTTAGGTTAGGTTAGGTTTTGGACCTGTCCGGCTAACATCTAACATAGGCGGGGTCCCTTCTGGGCCTTGCAACTCCCATACGTGACCCACTCTGGGTCGCATAACTCACTCGCTCCTTCTGAGCAGTGAGAGGAGGTTTGAGCGGCGCCCCTTCTGGACGTCGCTTTACAAAGACGGTCGCCTCTTAAGGGTTGTTAGATCGCAGGGTTACGTTAGGTTAGGAAGTTTCGCCGGCTTTCTGCAGCCGTAAGTCTTTTTGTCGCCTGCAACGACCTCGTCCTCGGCGATTACGAGTACGCGGCGTCGTGAAGACCCGGGGTGGTCTGGGACCGCGAGAAGGAAAACTCTATAAAACCCTGGAGAACACCAGTATAAACCTGTCGGTACCACCCGACCCCGGCAGTATATAGGGCTCCTTTGGCGTATGGACGGCGCATAGGCGACCTTCTTTGTCCGAATAGGGAAGGGCAGCCCTCAAATTGCCATCGTTTGGAGGGGGATCGTTTGGACCCGTAATTACCAACAAAACATGAATAGCAGGACCGAACACATATTACCCCAGGAGGGTACCCGTTTATCGGGAGAATCCCTCCCTGAGATCAGTTTGCCGGCCAACGCCGGGGAATTGATTTCAGGCTGCCCCACCGTTTCTGGGGGGGGCAAGGAACTGCGCAGTAGGGATGATCGTGGCGTTACCGCCGCTGACGACATCGTGGACTTGGTGGCTGATCCTGGGTCGGAGGTAGGGTCAGTCATATTGCAGGATGCGGTGGGCAATACTCAAAAGAGATTGCGAACAGCTGAAGTGGACTCGGACGACGATCAGTCTGAGTGTGGCTCGTTTGTGTCTTCGGCATCAAGGCAGAAGACTGTGACTTCCCCGCAGGGCCGTGTTCCGGTGAGCGGAACATCAATTGCTTTCGCGGCAGCTCACTGTGAGCTCAATTGGGAGAACCTGACGGCTTTCGAGCGTCAGTGTGAAGAGGAGATGCGGACCAGTCCGGCTGGCGCTGCACTCCGTGAGAGGAGGAAGCAAAGAGATATGGAGACGGCTGGCGATGAGTTGCCCCCGGGCTCCCCTTCTCCAGTATCCTTGTCCTTGCCATCGAGGATGGCTCGAAAAGATAAGCCTCCGGTACGTGAGGGACCTTCTGAGGAGGAGATAGAGAAGGCCACGCGGGTCAAGGTCCCTTGGGACTCTTCGTTGGGTGGTCCCTCGGCGGAGGAATGCCACCAAGTTGGCTTACTCTGTGCAGAGGCCATCAGAGAGGTGTCACGCAAGTCCTCCAATATAAAAGGGACTCTGAAAGGGACGCTTAATAATGCGGCAATGACGATGCAGCGGGTCATGTGCAATCTGACGTCAAGAACAGTCACGTCAGAGACCCATAAACTGCAAGCCGACAATGATCGGCTGCAGAAGGAAATGGCTGTGCTGAGGGCGGAAGTTGACGCCCTCCGCAAAACTGTCGGAAGGAGGTGCTCTACCACCGAGGTCCCGTCCAACAACTCTAGGGACCAACTGATGATGAGCGCCTTCGAAGAGCTAAGACGCTCCCTGAATGCCTCCGTCGGGGCGATTAACACCCGCCTCGATGGGCTGGATAGTTCTGAGAGAACCCAGGCGCGCCCGCGTGCGGTGCCGGCTCGAGGCAGGAGAGTGGAGTTTCCTCCTCTCCCTACGGCCAACGTGGATTCCACGCCGGTAAGTCGACGCCCACGGGTGACAACGACTGAACCCATCATTGAGGAGACAGACGGTACCTCTCGCATTGCTCTGTCCCGACCGTCGACCAGTCCGGCATCGGTCCCAATGCCTCAGACTGACGCTTGGGCCGATGTTGCGAAAAGGGGCAAACGCTCGAAACGTGGCAAGCGCAAAGAGCCGCCCGTGGGGGCTTCTCCAGCTCGCCCACAACTGACGACGACAGACCCGGCGCCACCAGTGCCGAGGCAGCCTCTCAAGAAGAGAGTGCGGGTCCGCATTCGTACCCCCCGCTCGCACGCTATTGTTATACAGTTGCGTGCTGATGCGATCGCGAAGGGGGTAACGTATGAGAAGGCTCTCCTCAGGGCGTTTGAGGACATTAACCTCGAGGAGATCGGCATTATGTCTGGCGTCCGGATTCGGGCGTCAGCCACTGGTGCTAGACTGATGGAGGTGTCTGGCGGTGCCGACACCGCGAAGAAGGCGGACATCCTTGCGGAGCTTCTGGGAGAGTCCATCAGCGATATAGCGACCATCACTCGACCAGTGAAGAGCGCTGACGTGCGCATCGCTGGTCTGAATGAGGCCACTACCCAGCAGGACATCGCAGCGGCGATTGCTAGGGCTACGGGTTGCTCCCTGCAACAGGTGAAGGTGGGCAATGTGAAAGTGGGCCCCAATCGTGTAGGGGCCACGATCGCCAACTGCCCTGCAGTGGCAGCCAAGAAGCTGGCGGCCGCCGGGAAACTCCCGGTCCGCTGGAGCGTGGCTCGAGTGGAAGCACTGGAGCCCCGCCCATTGCGCTGTTTTCGGTGCATGGGCGTGGGCCATACCAGACCTATGTGTCCCTCGCCAATTGACCGAACTGGTGTTTGCTACCGGTGCGGCGAAATGGGGCACAAAGCAGTGGACTGCATTGTGAAGGAGCCTCATTGTGCGGTGTGTGCAGACGCGAAGCGGCCTCATGGCCATGTGATGGGCGGTAGGGCCTGCAGTCCTCCTACCACCAGAGCCAATGGTTCTGGCAACAAGACTGCCCAGACGGCGCCCAAAGAAGGGCCTACAACAGAGGCGGAGATGGCAGAGGTGGCCAAGTCTAGTCAGCCTTCAGGGCTGGTGTTGACGTTTCCGGCTTCCTCTGCACTCTGCATTGAGCCCCCAGTGGAGCCACAACCGGCCACCTCTCATTTGAGAGACACCGGGACTGGTGAACCGCCTAGAGAGGAGGTCCGCCCTGAGGGGCGCGCCCGATCTCCCGCGTGGAGTCGCCCGCGGCAAAAGGATGGCAGATTTGCCCCTAAGCCGCGGAAGTAGACGCTTGGTCGAGGTTGCCCCAAAAAGGGCGCGATTTGGTTGGTGCTGCAATGCACACTGGTGGGCAGCTGTCGGACTAAATTTTTAAGGAGCCGACCTGCCTACAAAACAGGCTGACTGAATCCCCGGTGGTTTTAGTGGGTCGGGCAGAACATCGCCCATCCCCACATACCCCGAAAACGGGTTGAGCCGATAGCCATTGCTCCCCGTGGGATGATCTGGACGCAGATTTCCACCGGGTCAACAAAAAAAAAAAAAAAAAAAAAAAAAAAAAAAAAAAAGGTTAGGTTAGGTTAGGTTAGGTTAGGTTAGGTTAGGTTAGGTTAGGTTAGGTTAGGTTAGGTTAGGTTAGGTTAGGTTAGGTTAGGTTAGGTTGGGGTGCGAGTCAGATGACCTCCTCGTGGTGCATCCTGGGCAACGAGTGGCTCCAACATTCTCCGTTCGGAGAAGGTTGGGCCCAATCGGCTAACATCTGGCAAGGCGGGAGCCCCTTCTGGGCCCTGCAACTCCTGTGTGTGTCTACTTTGGGCCGCACAACTCGCTGCTCCTTCTGAGCAGCTTTGAGAGGAGTACACAAAGACGGCCGCCCCTTAAGGGTTCTTAGGTCGCAACGGGGGGAAAGGGGAACACCGCGAAAGCGGTGCAACGGGGGCCTACGCCAGCCTCCGATCATCGTAAACCACTGCGGTCTCCGCAACGACCCCCACTCATGGCGTTGTAGGGTACGCGGGTTCCGTGGTGGAGCGAGGGCTTGCCTTGACCGGCCGGCCGCGTGAAGGACACACTATAAAACCCGAGAGAAAACTCGTAAAAACCTGCCAATACCACCCGACCTTGGCAGTCGTTAGGGTTCCCTGCGTATGAGGCCACTGCGCAGGGTGACATTTATTTGCTCTCCACTCGTGGGATTAATGTCTAAGTGTTTTAATAATTTTCCTGACGTTTCGGAGAAGTCGGCGGAGCCTGATTCCAGGTCCGTCGTGGGTGGTGGGGCTAAGGACAGCCGGAAAGAGTCCGTGGTGGATGGTGTTTCTAACACCAGGCCCAGCAGATCGGGCAAGGATGTTGTTGGTTCGGGAGTGAAGGATGGAAGGCCCGGGAGGGGCAAGGTGTTGAGTGTGTCGCTGTCGCGACTGGATGAGGTTGGCGTTCGTACGCGCAGCCGCAGCCAACGCGGGGCCAGGGCGGCTCCTAAAGAAAAGGTGGAGACAGTTTATCTGTCGGCCGAGGATGAGGACGCCATGTCTGATTCCTCGGTAGTTACGGTGACGACCGAAAGCGGTCGCAAGAGAACCCGAGCGGATTTGTCCTCTTCTGAGTCGGACCATGACTCAATCTGCTCGGCTTCGAAAGTTTCGGCGTCCAAGACGTCGACTGCTCGCCGTGGGCGTGGTAGACCGCCCACAACTGGCGAGTACGTGGGCCTCGCAGCGGCAAAAGAACGGCTGGCCGAGGCGGAACGTAAGGCGATGGAGCTCCAGGCTGAACAGGAGCTGGCCGAGTTCAACCGCACTCAGTGCGTTGAGAGGGCCAAGAGGGTAACAGAAGTCGGGGTCAACAATGACCAAGCGACGACTGCGGAGGCCGTAGCGGAGCAGGCGGCTGCTGATATCCAGCTGCTGGAGAAGGTGGCTTTGACCTCTAAGCACTTAAAGGGCACCTACATCAAGACCCTAAAGGATATCGCAGCCTCCTACAAGGCTAACGTCAGCCTGCTGCGTATGCATACGGTGTCTGACGAGACGGAAGCGCTGCGGGCGGAAAATCGTCGCCTGAGCTCCGAGGTCGAAAGCCTCAAGGAACAAATGGCTACGCTCAATGCCACGGTGGAGTACTTGCATGCGCAGCGATACGCGCCCGTCGTCACGCCCTACTCGGAGGTAGACGAGGAGGAAATGGCTCCACCGGTCCCCATTGTGTCAGAGCCGCGGGATCTCCCCAAGGCCCTACGCAAGGACCCGACGGTAGCCAAACCTAAGCCGAAAAAGGCTAGAGCTAAGCAGCCGCCCCCTCCTCCACCAGAGGTCGACCAATCGATCATGGCCGAGGTGATGCGCCAAGTTGGGTTCCTTTTGACTACTCGGCTAGAGTCCATTGAGGCGAGGCTCCCTCCAGAGCCAAGGCTGCGTCCGCCGCTTGCGGCTGACGCTAAAAATAAGGCGAAGACTTCGTTTGCGTCGGTCGCTAAATCTGCACCCGTCGCAGCGCTTCCAGCCAAGACTGGCAAGGTGAAGCCCTCTACCGTTAACGCGGCGAAAGTAGGAACGCCTAAGGACAAGGGCAAGGTGGTGGTGACCCCGTCTTCCGAAAAACCCAAAAAGGGTAATCCTCCACGGGTCACAAAATCTTCTGCGGCACCTACTCCGTCTACCTCGGCTGAGGGAGAGTGGACCCCGGTCACCAACGGCCGGAAGGCCCGTAGGAAGAAGGCGGCCCAAGCCAAACAGCAGGCTAAATCACAGGGCAAGCCGCAGGCCAAACAGAAGCCCAAGCCCAAGTTGAGGGCTCCTCGTTCGCCGGCCGTGGTCATTACACTGCAGCCGGAGGCGCAAGAACGAGGTCTGACATACGCCAACGTCCTCCTTAAGGCGAAGGAGTCTGTGAATCCTGCCGACCTGGGGATCGAAGGCGTACGGTTCAGAGCGGCGATCACGGGTGCTCGGATCCTCAATCTTCCGAGCACGGCCACGGAGGAACAAGCTGACCAACTGGCCCGCCAGATCAGGGACGCCCTAGGCGACGATGCCAAAGTCTCCAGGCCGGTGAAATGCGCAGACTTGCGCATATTCGACCTGGACGACACCATCTCTCCAGAGCAAGTCGTTGCACAGGTGGCAAAGGTGGGGTCCTGCTCGCCGGAACATGTGAGGGTCGGGCAGATGCGCCGTGGTGCTGGTGGCATGAATACAATTTATGTATCATGCCCAGTCGCTGCGGCCAAAATCCTGCTAAAGGAGAGACGTATCTACGTCGACTGGAGCATTGCCCATGTAGAGGCTCTGGAGGCGCGGCCGCTTAAATGCTACCGCTGCCTCGAAAGGGGACACACCAAAGCCCGATGCACGGCCATGATAGACCGCAGCGATATCTGCTATCGCTGCGGTAAAGCAGGCCATATTGCGGCATCGTGCTCTTTGGCACCACACTGCCCGATGTGCGCGGAGGCGAAGCGGCCCGCGGCACATATCATCGGCAGCAAATGGTGCCAGTCACCAAGGCGGAAGAGGACAGCGGCCAAAACACCGGCCGCTGGTTCCCAGGAAGGCGCACAGCAGACGCCTCAAGCTGATGCCATGGACACCAACAATGTGTAGTTCGCCTAACTACCATATTCTTCAGGCGAACTTGAACCACTCTGCCGGCGCACAGGACTTATTCGTGCAGTCAATGGCAGAGTGGTCCATTAGTGTTGCGGTGGCTGCCGAGCCATACTATATTCCCAACCGTTACAACTGGGTTGCGGCGTCAGATAAGTCAGTGGTAATTGTGGGTGGCTCGGATGTCACAACCCCGCCGATTTCGTTTATCGAAAGAGGTGCGGGATTTGTCGTCGTAAAGTGGGGCGAAGTGGCGCTCGTAGGAGTCTACTTCTCTCCCAATAGAACATTGGCAGAGTTCGAGGTCTTCCTAGGTCTTCTGGGTGCCGCGGTAAATCGTGCGGCCCCATTACCAGTTGTAGCTCTAGGAGACTTCAATGCGAAGTCAACCGCTTGGGGGTCCCCTGTCGCAGACCAGCGCGGCGATGCGGTTGAAGAGTGGGCCATTTCATCTGGCCTATCTCTGCTCAACCGGGGGAGGGTAAACACCTGTGTCCGGCTGCAGGGCGGATCTATTGTAGATCTGTCTTTCGCGTCACCGGCAGTCGCTCAACGAGTCTTGAGATGGAGGGTCCTGGAGGGGGTGGAGACTCTTTCGGATCACCGCTATATCAGGTTTGATATCTCCCGCTCTCAAGGAGTCTACAGTTCCGACGTGCCAAGAACATCTGGCTCGTCGTTTCCGCGATGGGCGCTGTATCGCATGAACCGCGATCTACTGGTAGAGGCTGCAGTTGTACAGTGCTGGTTTTCACCACCACCTGCCACACAGGACATATCAGTAGAGGAGGGCACGCGATGGCTGGCTGACGCAATGACTGAGGTCTGTGACGCAGCCATGCCACGTGTAAGGCGTCTACCACCGAGACGTGGGGTTTACTGGTGGAACCAGGAGATTGCAAGCCTTCGGGAGAATTGCATTGTGGCTCGCAGGGCCTACACCAACCACCGTAGGCGCCGCAGGCGTAATGTCGCGGACGACGGCCCGCTCCACGAGGCCTACAAAGAGGCAAAAGAGGCACTCAAGGTGGCAATCTGCCAATCTAAGGATCGCGCAAGGGAGGAGTTGCTTGAGGAGTTAAACCGGGACCCCTGGGGGCGCCCGTATCGTTCCGTTCGTGGGAAACTACGAAATGTTGGCCCTCCAGTGGTTGAATCCCTCGAGCCTCCACTTCTGGAGTCTGTCGTTGCTGCGTTGTTTCCGGCAAGACCGGCGTTTGTCCCACCGCATATGGCCCCACTAGCAGCTGAGCCTATAGCTGATGCCCAAGTGCCACCAGTATCTACTGGTGAGTTAGGTGCAGCCTTTTTGCGGCTCAGGGCTAAAAAGACAGCCCCCGGTCCGGATGGAATTCCGGGGCGTGCCTGGGTCATTGTGGAAGAGTTGTTCGAGGCAAGGTTTCGGGCTCTACTAGACTCGTGTCTACGGTCTGGCCACTTTCCATCGAAATGGAAGACAGGACGGCTAGTCCTCCTGCAGAAGGAGGGACGGTCATCTGACTCCCCGTCGGCATATCGGCCCATCGTGCTTCTCGATGAGGCCGGTAAACTCTTTGAACGCATTTTGGCGTCCCGCATCAACGACCATCTTGGTGCGCACGGCCCTGACTTATCTCCGTGTCAGTACGGATTCAGGGTCGCGCATTCCACCATTGACGCCATCCTAAGTGTCAAAGAGGAGACGCAGCAGGCAGTGTCGCAGGGCAAGGTGGCTTTGGCGGTGTCACTTGACATCGCCAATGCCTTCAACAGTCTGCCATTTGAGGTAATTGATGAGGCACTTAGATATCATCAGCTTCCCAACTACTTGCGACACATCCTACACGATTACCTGCGCGGCAGAAAGGTTGTTTATGTCGGCCGTGATGGGCGTCTTCGCAGCAGAGGAGTGTCGTGCGGCGTCCCACAGGGGTCGGTCCTCGGGCCGCTCCTGTGGAACATCGGTTACGACTGGGCCCTCAGAGGTGCCCAGCTCCGTGGTATCAGCATCACGTGCTACGCCGACGACACGTTAGTCACCGCTCATGGTGCCGACTTTGAGGCGACGGCCAGATTGGCCACAGTGGGTGTCACCCACATGGTGGGGAGAATTGAGAGGCTCGGTCTGAAAGTCGCCATAGAGAAGACCGAGGCCCTGTTTTTCTATGGAGCCCGTAGGCGGCCGCCAGCGGACCTACATCTTCACATTGGCGGCGTTGTGATCGCGATTACACCAACGATCAAATACCTCGGGCTCCACCTAGATGGAAAATGGAATTTTCGGGATCATTTCCAGATCCAATCCTCCAAGCTTGTTAAAGCAGCGGCCGCTCTTGGCAGCTTGCTGCCTAATCTCGGTGATCCAAACACCAACGCACGGCGCTTATACACGGGGGTAGTGCGCTCCATGGCCCTCTACGGGGCTCCCGTGTGGGTGGATGCCCTTAGTGCTCAAAATCTGGCCTTACTCCGAAGACCCCAACGGGTCATGGCACTTAGGGCAATACGCGGATACCGCACGGTATCCTACGAGGCGGCCTGCGCTCTCGCAGGCACTCCCCCGTGGGACTTAGAGGCCAGAGTCTTGGCGAAGGTATATAGGAACGTTGCCGCAATGAAGCAACGAGGCGAGCGGGCTGCGCCCGAAGAAATTGCAGATTGGAGGTCCAACGCCCAAGAAACGGCAATGCGCCGCTGGGAGCGACGGCTTGAGCACCCAAGTGCTGGCCACTGGACCATCGGAGCGATTCGGCCCATATTGGCGCGATGGGTCGATCGCAAGGAGGGAAGGCTCTCTTTTCGCCTAACACAGGTACTAACCAGCCACGGCTGTTTCGGCCATTACCTGTGCAGGATTGGAAGAGAACCCACCACAGTATGTCACCAGTGCGGTGCTGCCGACGACACGGCAATTCACACGCTGGTAACATGCTCGGAATTCGAACAGCCCCGCCAAGATCTGAGGGCAGTTGTTGGACCCGACCTCTCACTTAAGGCCATAGCAAATGCTATGGTCTCCAATAAAAGGTCGTGGGACGCGATGGCCACCTTCTGCGAAAATGTCATCAGTCGTAAAGAAGAGGCCGAGCGTGAGAGAGAAGACGACCCCTCATCAAGCGTCACAAGGCGCAGAAGAGGCGGTCGGAGGAGGCGGCTACATGGGCTGTTGCACCCATCGTAGCCCAGCGCGGGGGTGAGGGTCATCATCTTCCTCACACTCCCTGCGCCATAGCCTCAAGGTGTTGGGCGTCCCTCCCTCGCACTCGGGGGAGGTGAGACGCCAGGAGGGTTCGAAGGAACCACCGCGGCGGGCCGTGAATGACTCTTCGAGTGCTCGGGGTCCCGCCCAGCGGTTGACGGGTGCCGTGTGGTTTTAGTGGGTCGGGCAGACCATCGCCCATCCCCACACACCTCCCGGGTCGTGCAACACCCGGTCGAGACGGTCTGTTTGCAGATTTCCACACGTAAAAAAAAAAAAAAAAAAAAAAAAAAAAAAAAGGTTAGGTTAGGTTAGGTTAGGTTAGGTTAGGTTAGGTTAGGTTAGGTTAGGTTAGGTTAGGTTAGGTTAGGTTAGGTTAGGTTAGGTTAGGTTAGGTTAGGTTAGGTTAGGTTAGGTTAGGTTAGGTTAGGTTAGGTTAGGTTAGGTTAGGTTAGGTTAGGTTAGGTTAGGTTAGGTTAGGTTAGGTTAGGTTAGGTTAGGTTAGGTTAGGTTAGGTTAGGTTAGGTTAGGTTAGGTTAGGTTAGGTTAGGTTAGGTTAGGTTAGGTTAGGTTAGGTTAGGTTAGGTTAGGTTAGGTTAGGTTAGGTTAGGTTAGGTTAGGTTAGGTTAGGTTAGGTTAGGTTAGGTTAGGTTAGGTTAGGTTAGGTTAGGTTAGGTTAGGTTAGGTTAGGTTAGGTTAGGTTAGGTTAGGTTAGGTTAGGTTAGGTTAGGTTAGGTTAGGTTAGGTTAGGTTAGGTTAGGTTAGGTTAGGTTAGGTTAGGTTAGGTTAGGTTAGGTTAGGTTAGGTTAGGTT
>CAUJAO010000137.1:55000-68000 GCA_963082485.1 Eudonia mercurella
GCGAGAGTTGATGTGGTGTTTGTGCATTTGTGTGTTGCGTTTGTGGTTGTGTTGGTGGGGTGGGCGGTGTTGTGTGCAATATTGCGGTGTGTGTGTTTGCTGTTGTCGTCTGTATGAGCGGTTGCGTGCGTGTCGGCGATTCCTGCGTTCGATGGCGTTTTGCGGCTACTGTTAGACACTTTCCAGCGAAATCGAGCAGCTTGGCGCCGAATCTCTTGTCACAGGTGATACTTCCCAGTGTCGACTTCTCCAGGCGGCAGTCTAGGGTCTGCTCCAGGTCAAATCTGGCGGGAGCGAAGCGAGGGCATTCAAGGAGGACATGCCATACGGATTCAGTCACCTGTGGATTGCACTCACACTCCGCGCTGTCCGTGAGCCTGAAGCGGTGGAGATACTCCGCTATGCCCCCGTGTCCCGTCAAGGCCTGGATTTGGACCGGTATCGGTTTCAAAGCCCTCACCGCCCGAAATGCTAACTTAACATTCGGGAGGAAGGTCTTCGTCACCGAGCCGGTGGTGGAGGAGTCGTACCTGGCTTGCCAGATATGGACCGACTCCTCCCTAATCCTGCGCTTCACGTATGACACGGGTATGCTGGAGTATTCCGCTGTTGCTTCCGGGTCCAGTGCCGCCTCCTTTGCCAGCTCGTCCGCCCTCTCATTTCCCGCCGTTCCGACATGAGCCCTGACCCACGACATCTTGATCTCACGATTCTCCGACCTAATTTCCTCCATGCACTCCTTGATCTGCTTTGCCAGAGGGTGGATTGAGATGGGGTTTCTGAGAAGGTCCAGGGATGAGCGGGAATCGCTCATTATTTGGACCTTACTCAGGCCGCTCTCTCTCACCATCTGGACAGCCC
Organism: Eudonia mercurella; assembly: GCA_963082485.1. Classification (NCBI taxonomy): domain Eukaryota; kingdom Metazoa; phylum Arthropoda; class Insecta; order Lepidoptera; family Crambidae; genus Eudonia; species Eudonia mercurella. Next base: position 55,862 of record CAUJAO010000137.1, read on the forward strand.
TAAGGAGTGCGTACAGTTCCGCCTGAAAAACAGTGCATGATGAAGCCAGCCCGTATCTCCCATGCTTTACCTCCTTCCCGTTCTCCCACCAGCTGAGCGCCGCACCGACTCTGCCCTTAATTTTGCTTCCGTCGGTGTATATAATGGGGTGCCCCTGGTGTAGATCCCGGTCGGTTGGGTCCGCATGTTCGACGCCGTCGTACTCTACAGATATGTTTTTAGAGGGGTGGGGAGCTGTCAGAAAGTGTACTCTGCCTTCCATCTTGCTTCCTGGCGGCAAGTAATCCTGGCTGTAGCCTTTCTTCGCCATATATACGTTTGCCGTTTCCGCTATTCGCAGGTCGAGTGGCAGGAGTCCCGACAGCACCAGCGCCGAGGTCAGGGAGACTGTCCTGTACGCCTTGCATATTTTTTGGGCAAAACCTCTCTGCAGCGCGTTGAATTGCTTGCGATTCATCTGCAGTTCCGCTGCAGGGGCCCACACGCTTGAGGCGTACAGTACTATTGGCTCGATCACTGCCACATATATGGTTCTGATGATCTCGCCATTAAGCCCCCAATTGACCTTAGCCGCGCACGCCAGTTTCTTGTAGATCCCCACCGCCTTCCTGCAGGTTGCTGCTATATGCTGCTTGAAGGAGAGGTCTTTATCTATTATAATACCTAGCAGCTTTATCTCATCTACTAATTGCAGTGTTTTACCGGACATGGTCAGGTTCGGCTTGGCATACTTTAGCCGCTTCGTGATCAGCATGACGTTGGTTTTATGGGCAGCAAAGGTGAGCTTATTTTGACTGCCCCACTTCGTGACCATGTCCAGTGCAGCGTTGGCCTCCCGTTCTATAACTTGCGTCTCCCGACCGGAGAATGCCAGCACCACGTCGTCGGCGAATGCTTGGCAGAACACCCCTCTGGCCTGCAGCAAGTTGAGGAGCGGGTCGAGGATTATGTTCCAGAAAGTAGGCCCGCCAATTGATCCCTGGACGCACCCTTTGGTAGTGTTTCTTGCGCTGGTGGCTCTTGCGTAGTGGACCTTCACCGATCTGTCTCTAAGGTACGAGCACACTAAGGCATATAAATTTTTTGGGCATTTTTTTAGCACGAGTTGGCTTTTCAGGGACGGCCACCACGCGTTGTCGAACGCGCCCTCTATGTCGAGAGACACAAGGACGACGATGTTCTTGTCTCTTGTCTCCGACCTTACGTGGCTCACCAAGTCGTAGAGGGCATCTTCCGTTCCACGCTGGGGCATGAATCCATACTGCTGGGCATTTAAATGTGGGAAGATGTGCCACTGGATTCTGGCTACCATCAGTTTCTCCACTATTTTGCCCAGCACGGGAAGCAGCCCGATCGGCCTGTAGGATTTCGGTTGGGTGTAGTCATCCTTCGACGGTTTCCTGAGGATGACTACATGGGCCGACTTCCACTGTTTTGGGAAGTATTCGAGGGCCAAGCATCTGTTGGCCATTGCTAGGAACAATGCTTTATCGGATGCTATAGCCTGCTCGCATATGTCCGAGGTCAATCCGTCATCGCCCGGAGCCTTCTTGGGGTTCATAGACCACAGAACTCCATTCAGCTCCGTGTCGGTGAATGTCGGATCGTCCCCCGACAGTCCTTCCATAGTCAGCCCACCAACCTCTATCCGCCTACGGACTTGGGAATGGTAATGTTGGTCGGTATCCACAGAGTCGTCAGGATAGAAAGTGCTCGCAAGAAGACTCGCTGAGTCCTCCGGACCCAACGTCTCCCCGTTAGCGTCCCTCAGCAGCGCGTCCTCTTGCCTGCCCTCCGCTCTCCGTACGACTCTGTAGATACCGTCCCACATACTTTCCCTTTCTTGTGTCGTGCAGAACCTTTTCCAGCTTTCCGTTTGGGATGACTTGGCAGTGTCCGCGTATTTCTGCTTTGCCCTCAGGTACTCCTCAATCACCAGCTGCCTACGGTGTGGGGCCGCGTTTCGGATCCTTCTCTTCTTCCTCACGGTTTCCCGTTTAAGGTCGTCGAGAAGGTCCGACCACCAGGGCGGCCTAGTGTTACCCTTCCATTTTCCCACTATCGGGACCGTCCCCTCGCATGCCTTGTGTATGGACTCTACATATTTTTCCACTATGCTATCTAGCTGGCTCGGGACCGTCACCTCCTCTACCGCTCCCGCTGTCAATCCTCTGGTATCCAGTGACGTAACCAGGGCAGACCTGAATTCAGACCACTTTGCCTTACTTGTGTTGTATCTCCTTGTGGTCGGTGCCATCAAGGGTGTAAGTGCCTGCCCTGTGTGCAGATTGAAAAGTAAGGCATTGTGGTCCGAAGTGATGAGGTCTCTGTCTACTCTCCATCCCCGGATTTTGCCCAACAGAGGCTCACTGCAGGAGGTGACATCCACCATGCTAGAGCACAGTCTGCCTCTTCTGTACACCTCGAAGGTCGGTACGGTGCCGGTATTCAGAATATGCAGGCCCTCCTCGTTCAAGAACGTGCTGTACGCCGCGCCTCGCTCATCATCGGCACTGCTGCCCCACCACTGACTCCATGCATTTATATCGCCCGCCACGACTGTATTTTGAGTGTTTAGTTTGTGAAGTGTGCGCTTTGTGTTTAGTATGTTCTGTTCGATGTCTGCGTCCCCCTCAAAATAGACGGATATTAACCCTACCCTTAGTGTCCCTGCCCTTATTTGTACTGCCGCCTCGTTTTCGGTTACCAGCTGTGGGTCATGAATGACCTCCAGCTGATCCCCGAAAACGAGTATCGCAGCTTTAACTGGCTTGGTCCTATTGAGCGAGCACTGGATAATCTTTACCCCTGGGTGCTGCTTTACCAAGCCAGTCCTACCTACATAGGGCTCTTGGACCATGGCTACATGGTATCCCTTCTGTCTTGCTACCTGGAGGACCTCCTCTGTAGCCAGTTCCGAGCGCTGCAAGTTTATTTGTACGAATTTTACTTCGTCGGTCTCCTTCCGTTGTTGAGGGGGGTGTGTAGTGTTTCGTGAGACCATCTCAGCAGTATGCCACCCTGGATCGCGCTATGGCGTCCCACTTCCGCTTCTCCTCGCAATCCATGCTAAAGGCTATGTGGTGGATGGTTTCGTTTTCGCGCTTGGTCTTTTTGCAGTTCAAGCAGGCCGGAGGACGTCCTTCCTTTCTGCTGGGGCACTCATCCCATGTATGGGGCTCCCCGCAGTAGCTGCACAGGTCCGTCGCTTCGCGGCATATCACTCTTGTGTGACCAAATCCCAGGCATTTGGTGCATTGCACCAATGGTGATTGGTCCACAACGTGACATCTCTGCAGCCCGATGTAGAGCCTTCCCGCCTGCACGAACTGCTTGTGCAGTTCTGGAGATACCTCCAGGACTGCATTGCATTCAAGACTGTTGCGCGCCCTCTTCCTGAATTTTACCCTAATGGTTTGCTGTGTGGGTTCTAGTCCCTCTAGTAGATGTTGGTTTTGTCTTTTTATTGCTGCTACTACTTCATCATCCTTATGGTAGGCTAACAGATCTTTCACCTTTATCAGAGGGTTGTTGTTCCGTGGTTAGGTTAGGTTAGGTTAGGTTAGGTTAGGTTAGGTTAGGTTAGGTTAGGTTTTTTTTTTTTTTTTTTTTTTATTATATAATGCTACAAACCACAGACTTAGGTGTCCGTGCCCTTTTTTATGTTATTTTTATTTTAATTATCTTACATATTTTGTTAGTTAAAGATGTGTGCTCACAGCTGCACTTATTAAATAATAGAGAATACTTAATATTAATATAAGGAAAATTTATTTCCCGCTCACATATATGTATATTGAGTTAAGAAATTTTTTTTTTTGTTTTTTTTTTTTTTTTTTTTTTTTTTTTTTTTATTTATTTTTTATTATATTTTTTTTTTGTTTCTTTTTTTTTTTTTTGTTTCTTTTTTTTTTTTATTACTTTTTTTTTTTTTTTTTTTTTTTTCTATATTACTTTTCTTATAATACTAAAGGGGGATGGTAGTACAAAATGATGAGATGTCTTACAAGTAACTTAAGTTAAGTATACATGTTTATCTTGTTTGTAGTTTTTTTTTTTTTTTTTTTTTTTTTTTACATTTATTTGTTTAATATGTATATCTATATAATTTTTTTTTTTTGTTATTATTAATATATTTTTTGTTTTTTTTTTTTTTTTTTTATTTTTTTTTTTTTTTTTATTTTTTTTTTTTTTTTTTTATACTTATTATTTTAATATATTAGATTACAGTTTCTCTTATAAGTTAAGTTAAGTATAGTTATGTACTTAAGATTAAATTGTTTCTTACACGTAACGCTACTTATCATAAAGATTTATTTAATAATGGTACATTGATAGGGTTATGAGAAGGTATGTTTATTTATTTGTTGCGCTTCCCCCAGCATCGCAGATTTTCTCCATAACCGAGATGTTCCTGTCTTTTATGGCCATTGCCAAATTGTACTCAGTTATTTTGCTAGTGTTCGCTGCCTCGGCGCACGATATGAACCTGCCTATAGCGTCATCGCTATTGTCCGTGTAATAGACGCAGGTTCCAGTGTGGCGTGAGACCGCAACCACCGCATGTGGTACGCTGTTATGGAGTTGGATGTTTCGAGTTGTTGTGCGGAGTATTATGACTGACTCAAAGGTTAGTCCTTGGGCTTCATGGATGGTGAGAATCCTAGAACCCTCACCCGTCCCGTATCCTTCGCTGTGGAGAGATGTTTTTTCCCCTTGCGTGTGGGTTAGGAAAAGGGTGTTAGGAACGGTTTTGGGTTTATTCTCACCGGTGTATTTTTTTAGCCTTAAGGAATGTACCCGTTGTTTGGATGCATATATGCCGCTGTATATGTTTCTGAGAGCATACGCGACATCCATCGGGTTCCTATGAGTGCAGAGCAACTCCTGGGTGATGCTGATGACCAGGTTTGGCCTGCAGTATTTTAGTGGGAACAGGTTTTCCCTGTCTATGTATGGTAGCTGGTTAATGTCACCGACCATGACGGCTTCGCTGGCCCCGGTTGTTTTGATCGCCTGAACTATTGCTCCAAAGTGGTTCATGAGAGCCTCGTCGATCATGAGCTTTTTACAGCTTCCTTTCTCCGAGTCTTTCAGTCCATTTACCAACATTGATGCTAATGTTCTCACCTTCTCCTTCATGGGCGTGTTGAACCGGGTTTCCAGCTTTTCCCTCAGGTCGTTTGCTGCTTCGGTGGTTGTGGTGACTATGTAGTCCCCCTGGGGGTTGAACGTTTTTATTATCCATGTGGATTTTCCACATCCGGGTACTCCATTTACCCATGATAGTTTTGGTAGTGACCAGCCCGAAAGATTTGCTTCGTCCGATAGGTCTCCTGTGACTTTCGAAGCCATTTGGAGTATCTTGTCGTCCAGCATGATTTTCGTGCATTTGGCCACCACCACTATAGGGTCTTCTGGAGGAGTGGTAAATTTTAGGATTTGTGTTGTTGGTGTTGTGGATGGCGTTTGGGGCTTTTTACTTTCCTCCTCTACTGAAGGGACAAAACCTGCCGTTCCGCTGTATGCAACCATGTATGACCCCGAGATTTCTCCGAGTATTATCTCAGACTTCTCGTTGTCATAAATGGCCGCCTCCGCCTCCCTGAGCCTCAGTTGCAATAAGCCTTTGCTTCCCCATTTTAGAGAGTGAAGGATGTCATCGCAGATTTTTTTGCTGACTTCCCTCTTTGCCTTTGTTATTGCCTGAAACTCCAGGAACGCGTTGACCACGTGGTCGACAGGTTGTGTGATGGCCCTTAGTTTTGGGCGTTCCACTTGGCCCATTTGGGCTCTTGTGAGTTGGTTGTTACCCTCAGATGAGGTTTGCTTTGGTTTTATAACAGGCATGAGTGGCGCTGTTTCCATCCCCTGGTCCCTCTTTAGCTTTTTCGTCTTCTTTTTGACCAGAGACGGTATGGATTGGACAGCGCCACTCAGTGCCGTTAGAATACCTTTTATTTTATTTTGTTTTTCCTCCTCTTTCTTCTCTTCTTCTTCCTGATTTTTGGTTTGGGAGTTTTGCTCCGCATGTTTAAGTTGTAGCCGCTCTGAGCCGCTTTGCCCGGGGTCTGGTAGTGGATTGCCCCAGTAATCGCGTTTGCTGGTTTCTTCCTGAGGTTTTGGTGGATTGAGAAAGTTGAGGTTTTCGCCTCTATCCTCATATACGACAATGTCGTGATACGCTGAGGCCCTCAAACTGCCCACATGATCAAAAGTTGATCCCCTCTGGAAACTTACCATCATTGCGTCCACGCTAATGGTTTTTGCCACTACCTCCCGTTCATCGCCTGGATATGAGAGTTTTGTTAAAAGAGTGCACGCCTTGCTAAAATGGGTTTGGGGGTCGCTCCCTGCACCCTCGATTAGTATGATCACTTTGTTCTTAGTTCTCACCAATCGAAGGTCCATTTTTCCTACCCTCACTTGCTGTAGCGCGTCGTACACTTTCCTCCTCATAGTAGTTTTTGAAGTGCTGCCGTTAAGCAGTACTCCTAACCCAGGCGATATGGCGATGTTTGTTTTGGCTCGGGCCATGCAGAAGCTTATCCCTAACCTTTCCTGTGTGTTGTCCATGAACAGGGCCACTCCCCTCACTTTGATACCGGGTTTACTGGTCTCCCCGTACTCTAGTAGAGATTGGAGAGTGACGAGGTGTTGAGTTGTGCCCGTTTTAGTGATAGGAGTTTGCCCTGGTGTAGTTGTTTGTTGTGTTGTGCTTGTAAACCTCAGATGTGGTTGGGATGTTGTTGATTGTGGTGTTGTTTGTGTTGTTGTTTTTTGTCCTGTTGGTTGTGATTGTGTTGGTGGTAGTTGTGTTGGTGGTAATTGTGTTTGATGGCGTTGGATGGCTATTTTAAAACAGCCCTCCATGAATGCTAATAGGTGTCCTCTTGAGTTTTTATCCGCTAGGATATGATTGAGCTCCGGGATGGTTAGATGGTGGTCAATTTGCTGTTGCAAATTGAACCTGGCTAGTGCGAAGCGTGGGCATTCCAGAATTATGTGCCAGACCGACTCGATGGCGTTTGGGTCGCACTCACATTCTGGAGTGTCCGTTAGTTTGAATCGGTGTAAGTATTCCGCTATCCCTCCGTGACCCGTCAAAGCTTGGATTTGAACCGGTGTTGGTTTGGTTGATCTCACTACCCGGTATGCTATATTAACATCCGGGAAGAAGGTCCTGGTTACTGAACCGGTTGTAGAGGAATCGTAGCTGGCTTGCCAGATTTTAATAGATTCCTCTCTTATCCTTCTTTTGACGTAGGATATGGGTATGCTGGAGTACTCGACTCTTACCTCCGGATTTAATGCCGCTTCTTTGGCCAGTTCGTCTGCTCTCTCGTTTCCCGTGGTTCCGATGTGGGCTCTAAGCCAAAAAAGTTTCACCTTGCCGCCGTTTGAGTTAATGTTCTCCATGCTCTCCTTGATTTGTTTTGCCAGAGGGTGGGTTGAGTTAGGGTTTTTGAGTAGGTCCAACGATGAACGTGAATCGCTCATTATATGGACCTCACTGTGGCCGCTCTCTTCCGCCATCCGGACTGCCCTAAGGAGTGCATAGAGTTCTGCCTGGAATACAGTACATGATGAGGCTAATCCATATGTACCGTATTTGATTTCTCGCCCGTTCTCCCACCAGGTTAATGCTGCTCCAACTTTGCCTTCTATTTTGCTACCGTCGGTGTAGATTATAGGGCATGTAGCCTGGTGTGGGTCCCGGTCCTCCGAGTTGGTGTTGGTGAGGAGCTCATACTCAGCTGATATGAGTTTTGAAGGGTGTGGGGTGTTTAAGTAGTGCACCCTTTGCTCTAAGCTCCCTCCTGGAGGTAAGAAGTTGTGTTGGTGACCCTTTTTGGCCATGTAGAGATTTGCTGTTTCTTTAATTCGCAAATTTAATGGTAGGAGTCCTGCCAGTGTTAGAGCCGATGTTAGTGACACAGTGCGGTACGCTCTGCAGATTTTTTGCGCGAACCCCCTTTGCAGCGCGTTGAGTTGCTTGATGTTCATCTGCAACTCCGCTGCTGGGGCCCACACGCTAGAAGCGTACATCATTATGGGCTCTATTACCGCCACGTAGATTGTCCTGGTGATTTCTCCGTTTAGACCCCACTTGACCTTTGCGGCGCACGCTAGTTGTTTATAAATGTCCGCTGCTTTTTTGCAAGTGGCGGCTACGTGCTGCTTGAAGGTAAGTTTTCGGTCTATTAATAGTCCTAGAAGTTTCATCTCCTCCACTAGGTTTAGGTTTACACCTGCCATGGTCAGGTTGGGTTCGTCGTATTTAAGCTTCCTTGTCAGCAGCATTGCATTTGTTTTATGCGCCGCGAAGTTTAGCTTGTTACGCTTCCCCCATTCCGTCACAATTGCTAGTGTGGAGTTGATTTTTTGTTCTAAGACTTGGGTGTTGTGGTCGGAGAATACCAAAGCTACGTCATCTGCAAAAGCCTGGCTGTATACTCCTAAGTTTTGAAGTGTTTTTAGGAGTGAGTCCAGTATGATGTTCCAAAATGTTGGTCCACCAATGGATCCCTGGACGCACCCTTTGGTTGTGTGCCTCTCGCAAGTGGCTCTGGCGTAGTTTACCTTTATTTTCCTATCTTTTAGGTATGAGCACACCATTGCGTAGAGGTTTATGGGGCACCTTTTGGCAATTAATTGTTGTAGTAAGGCTGGCCACCACGCGTTATCGAAGGCACCCTCTATGTCTAAGGACACTAATATTACTACTTTTTTGTCCCTGACCTCCGACCTTAGATGTTGAGTTAGGTCGTAGAGAGCGTCCTCCGTCCCCCGCTGCGGCATGAAGCCATATTGTTGTGTGTTGAGTGTTGGTAGAGTGTGCCATTGTAGTCTGGCTATCATCAGTTTTTCGACAATTTTGCCTAGTACTGATAATAGACCAATTGGCCTGTATGACTTTGGGTGTGTGTAGTCATCTTTTCCAGGTTTTCTGAGGATGACCACATGCGCCGTTTTCCATTGCTTTGGGAAATGTGCGAGGGTTAGGCATTTGTTGGCTATAGCCATGAATAGAGCCTTGTTGGTGTTTATTGCCTCTGCACATATATCCGCGGTTAACCCGTCATTTCCCGGAGCTTTCTTGGGGTTCAATGCTAGTAGCACCCCTTGTAGCTCAGCTTCGGTAAATGAAGGGTCTTCCTTGGATAGTCCCTCAATTTCGGACGGTTGCTTACCCTCCGTCATTTGGCGAATTTGAGAGTGGTAATGTTGGTCTGTGTCCACAGAGTCATCTGGGTAAAATGTTTGTGCTAGGAGTTGTGCTGATTGTTCGGGGTCTAATGTTTTACCATCGGATCCGCGTAGCAGCATGTCTTCCTGTCTACCGCCTGTTCTTCGTATGACTCTGTAGATACCGTCCCACATACTCTCCTTTTCCTGCTTAGTGCAGAACTCCTTCCAACTCTCTGTTTGTGAAGTTTTGGCTGTTTGTGTGTAGTGTTGTTTGGTTGTGTTGTATTCGTCAATTACCTGTTGCCTCCGATGAGGTGCAGCGTTCCGAATTCTCCTTTTTTTCCTCATGACATCTTTCCTGAGGTCTTCTAGGAGCTCAGACCACCACGGGGGCCTAGTTTTACCCTTCCATTTTCCGAGTTTAGGTATTGTGTTTTCACATGCCTCGTGAATGGATGTTGTATAAGATGTGATTGCCCCCTCCAGATCCTCCGGGAGAGCCAACTCTTTGATTTTATCCGCTGTTAGGTTTTTGTTATCCAGTGATGATTTGAAAGTAGACCTGAAGTCTGACCATTTTGCCTTTTTGGTGTTGTACCTTCTTGTTGTGGTGGGTACCAGTGACTTGAGTTCCTGGTCCGTAACTATATTGAAGGTTATGGCATTGTGGTCTGATGTTATTAGACTTCTGTCCACCCTCCATCCCTGAACTTTACCCATTAGCGATTGGCTGCATGTTGTGACATCTACTATGCTAGAGTAGAGTTTGCCTCGCCTATAAGTTTCAAAGGTTGGTGTAGTCCCTGAGTTTAAGATGTGCAATCCCATCTCGTTTAGGAAGGTGTTGTAGGCTGTTCCTCGCTCGTCCTCGGTGCTGCTACCCCACCATTGGCTCCAAGCATTGACGTCGCCTGCTAGTATAATGTTTGTTGTGTTTAGTTTATTTATGTAGTGTTTGGTTATGATGAGGTTGTGTTCTATGTTTTTGTCCCCCTCAAAGTAAACCGATATTACTCCGAGCTTAAGGTTCCCCACTTTTAGAAGTACGGCGGCTTCGTTCTCGGTTACCAGTTGTGGGTCGTGAATGACTTCAATCTGGTCACCGAAAACGAGTACCGCCGCCTTTACAGGTTTGGTCCGGTTTAATGAGCATTGGATGATGTTGACTCCTGGATGCTGCTTGATTAGACCGGTCCTTCCCACGTAGGGTTCTTGTACTACGGCTATGTGGTATTGTGCTTCCTTCGCTGTTTGAAGGAGTTCAGCCGTAGCTAGCTCGGAGCGTTGTAGGTTGATCTGAATGATTTTCAGCTTACCTGATTTGGCTTGTTGTTGAGGGGGTTGTGTTTGTAAGTGTGTTACCACTTTAGCAATACGCTACCCGAGTGCGCGCTATAGCATCCCACTTTTGTTTTTCTTCGCATTCCGCGCTGAATGCAATGTGGTGTATGCTGTCCTCGTCTCTCTTAGCTCTCCTGCAGTTCCTGCACGCTGGTTGGATGCCCTGTTTTCGGCTTGGGCAGTTGTCCCAGGAATGTGGATCACCGCAGTAGCTGCATAGATCCTCTTTTTCCCTGCACAGTACCCTTGTATGGCCGAAGCCGAGGCATTTGGCGCATTGCACCAGTGGCGATTGGTCCACAATGGAGCATCTCTGCAACCCAACGTAGACCTTGCCTGCCTGCATGAACCGCTGGTGGAGCTCTGGAGAGATTTCGAGTACTGCATTGCACTCGAGTGTGTTTCGCGCTTTTTTGCGGTATTTTATTTTCATTGTTTTTTGTGAGGGTTCGAGGCCCTCCATGAGATGTTTGTTTTGCCTATTTATTAGTGCGATTATTTCGTCGTCTTTGTGATAGGCGAGAAGGTCCTTGATCTTGGCCTGCGGGTTGTTGTTCCGCGCGACCTCGACCTTTAGGTCCTTGTTCTCGCCCATTGTGGTTTTTATAATGTGGAGGTCCTCCTTTGTGTTGCACGTCAACACCACTTTGCTGTTGCGTGCCTTCCTTACCCTGTCCACCCTGGCTTCAGTTTTTTTTGATTCCAGAGTTGACCTTATCACCTCTATGACCTTCTCCCCGGTATTGTTGGGATCGACCGGGGTGAAGATCAGAGTGTGCTTAGGTGTTGGGAGTGGAGGTGTTGGTGTTGACTTTGGCATTGGTTTGTGTGCGATAGCCCGTGCATATGATTTCCGAGGTGGTTTTGATGCACCCCCCGTCTCGGCTTGCTCCAATTCGGCTTCTATACTCAACACATGTGGTGGAGTCCTATCACGGATTTGCCGAATGGTGCGAAGTTCCGAGGAGACTGCTTCTAACCTCTCGGAAATCGGTTGTAGGTGTTCTGCAATCGTTTGTGTTATGTCCGGTTGTTTTTGTGCTGGTGAGTGTGGTTGTTGCTCCGTTTGCAGCGCTAGAGTTTCCTCTATTCGCTGGATTGACTTCGCAAAGTCTCCTATTAAGTTGGTGTTTACTGGTTGTGGGTTGTCGTCAGTGTTGTGTGTGTAGATCATTGTTGGTTCTTGGCAGGGCCTTGATTCCAACAGTTCTAGTTTTGTAGTAATGTGGTGGTGTGCTTCATGCGTTGATTGAGCTTGGCGGTCTAGGCAACGTCTTAACTCGTCGAGTTGTCTGGCCACACTTCCCTGCACGCTGATTAGTAATTCCTGATGCGCTTTGATCTCGTCCAGATCTTTCTCACCTTTAATTGTGGCGAGACTTTCTCCGAGGACGTTCATAGAGCGCTCCAAGTTTGTGGTGTTTTGTGCTATTTTAGAGATGGTTTTGTAGGGGTCTCGAGTTTCGAACTCAAGCCACCCTCTAACCGCTTTTACCTCTTCCAGGTTGCCGGAGATGTCCTTCCTGGCTTCCTGAAATTCCGACAGTAGTTTTTTGTATACTTCCCGGATCTCCTTTGTATGGGCCCGTTCAGCCTGCACAATTTC
>CAUJAO010000138.1:0-16206 GCA_963082485.1 Eudonia mercurella
CAACAAAGTTTCTGAACTGACCAATTTATTGTTATAATTTTGTATCATTATCATAATCATTATTATATAATATTGCATAAACAATACAATGTTTGTACAATTTAATACAATTTAGTACAATTTAATGTTTGTATGGAAATATCATGATCACCGATTCAAGAAGATTTGATAAATAAGTACCAGTCGTTACAATACAGGGTGCCTAGTGAGAGTTCATGCGCCAGAGAATTTGTATGGCAAAATTTTAACTCTTCTCGATTGCCGCAAGGAGGCACTGATAAATACCAAGTGCTTCCACGTAGTAAATTAAAAATTATCCTTCTGTATAAATAGGTAATTATTATGGTCTGTACCAGTCTTCATAGACAGACAGTGCTGCGGTCAAAACTTAACTCAAACTCAACAACTGGCGACAGAACTATACAAACAAAAGCGTCCAGTGTTACTGCTTTCTAAAACGTTAGCAGCTGTTAGAAAGAAACTCCAAAAGGTAAAACATGAGGCACATAGAATTTTTCCAAGCTACAACGCCATCGCCATGTGCCCAAGTGACCATAGTAATAGACTCCGATAGGGGATGGCACCTTAAGATGAAGGAAGTTATTGTTTTCGTAACGTGAAGGGTTTGTCGGCAGATCCGCCGGTGGTGCGGTTACGGCTGGGCAGCTCGCTGGCGGCGGGCGACATCAAAGAAGGCGATGACGTGTACTTCGAGTGCCACGTGCGCGCCAACCCACCCGCGCGCAAGCTGGCCTGGCTGCACGACGTAAGCACATCCACAACAGTTTCCTGCTTATAGGGCTAACACACATCCAACAATCCAGCATACCGACGAGGGCGCGGTGACTATGGCGTATACACGCTAGTGCCCCTCACCGCGTTGCTGTCATCCAGTCAGCGGCCTTAAAGTTAAGCATAAGTAGTATCAGCTATTATCCTGTCTTTGTGACAGGACTTTGTGTTTTGTTTTTAGTGCCAACTTCATTTAGGAGTAAGGAGTTCAGTACATAAAACCTCCTGCGGTACCATGTAGCATCATCATGCATATACTTATAATACACAGAATAATTGAAAAATAACTTTTAGGATATAAATTATCTGTCGTTTCCATTATTATTACAGTTCTTGAATTCGATATACATAATACATTTATTATATTTGCTTCTTAGTGCTATCCAAAAACAAACTGCTTTAGCGACATTGACACCGTAATTTCTTATTTATCTTGAAATTCTGTTAACAACATGAACAAATAATTTATCATCTGTTCATGTTCTTGTCGATTTAAGTAGGTTGGGTGAGATGAGGTTCTCAATTTAACAAACGTGTGTTTTCAGACGTGATAATACTGACTTATTTCATCGCATCGGCAATATATTCTACGTTTGTTTTACTGTAACCCTTATGTGTCGTGAGGCATCAATCTGGGAACACAGCCAAGCCAGTGTCCAAGAAGTTTGACCGTCAACGTCACTTAGTATTATTTTGATCTTAAAATCATTGCAATTTCCAACAGAGACGAGCAACATAATATTATTTCCCGCTCAACGACATGTTGAACGCTAGTATTACACTGCCACGGCTACAATGTGAAATATGACAGCAGGCACGCCGAACTCACTCGCACGCTGAAAATTAAAATTCAATTTCGTCAACAAAAGTTACTGTAACAAATTAATCCATCGTCGATGCGAAAACAATAGCGGGCGGGGCGTAAAGTAATAGACGCCGGTGTACGGTCCGATAATCGCTTTGTACTGTGTCGCTCCGTTTTAATCAGCAATGTAGAGAGCGGGCGGCACAGGTTTTTATTTTTTTACTTTTTTTTGTTTCGGTTCACCCTTTCAGGGGCAATCAGTCGCGCGTTGTTACACGGATCGCGACACGCATCACCGCGTCCGCCTCTACTCGTGTTGTTGTTTTTTCTGTATTGTTTTCACGTTTTTGTTGTTCGCAGGTCGACCCACTTATCCGGCCTCGATGAGCGGGCTCGTTCCCAATGCGATCGCTTTTGACGTTGTGTTTTTGCCTGAACGACGTCGTGCGTGCGGCGCGGGCGAAGTGCCTGCTGCGTTGTCGTTCGGCTCGTTTCCATTCTCGTTTTAAGAGAGGAACGTCGCATTTGCAATTCGTAATTTTTATATTTTTTTTACCGCAAGGATATTGTCTTTATGCAGACAATTACAGGAGTTTGTTTGAGCCTCGGAGGTGCAGGCGTCGTGGGCGGGGTGTCGCGGCCGCGCGTTTCGCCCCGTGTGCCGCGGGTCGAGCGACGGCTGCCGTCCGCGCCGCAGCCCGCATTAAACCGCTCGCATTTACTGCCGTCCGTTACGCCGGCCTCACGTGGTGGGATTTTTATGCAAGCGTATAAATTTTAATTGATGTTATTTTTGTTGGACCGTAATATTTGGGCCGTAATGGCGGGCGGTAATGCGCGTCTCGTAAGAGGGTCGGGTGGCTCGCGACAATGTCCACTGAAGACCCAAATATTTATTATTAATGCGTACATTAGCCCGCCGCGGGGCGCGCCCCTATTAGCGACCCTGTATAAATAGGATTATACTCAATACCTTCTCCTGGCAAATGACGCGTACATTTTGTGTTTCAAATAACCGACCGGCGACGTTTAAGCTGTTTCAACAAACGATCAATTGATTATACCTTCACCGATCAAAACAGGCATTACACGTGGAACCACTTGCGGTTAGCAATAAGCGCCACAATATATTTTTGTGTAAGACTGGCTTAATTTCACTGCTCTTTATAAAAACGGAAAAATATGTTAAATATTTATAAAATACAGTGATAAAATTTAATGCCTACCCGACCCAGCCAGGAATCGAACCTGGGTCTTCCGCGTTCCGCTATTTACTATAGCGTTGTATTATCAAATTGTGGTATTTCATCGGTAAAGATGAATCTGCATAGCCATCGGTTGCAATAACCGTTGGATAGATAGCATTATGCCGCTAAAGTACTGAAAAAATAAAAAACAGTGTTAAAATTCAGTGCTTACGTCAGCCTTCCCGGTAGCATAGCAATGATCAGTGCAGCCGCCCGGATTGCAGAAGACTCAGGTTCGATTCATGGCTGGATCGGGTGGTCGTTAAATTTTCTCACTGTATTTTATAAATATTTAAAGCAGTAGTAAGTAAAACCGTCTCATTACAGTTGCCTGTCAAAATACACGATACCACTGGTTGGCCTTTAGACACCTCCGCTTTTCCTGCGGCCCTTGACTCTCAGATGAGCTCTCACCTACAGACTCTCACCTTCCCACTGGGATGCAACAACATGTGCTGGCGTCGCTTACAAAAACGTAGCATTTAAATGCCTTGGCAGAGTGGTTATCATTCAAACAAACAAAACACAATCACGACGAGCATCATTGGTTTCCTTTGAAAACTTATTACATTTAAAAATCTTATGATCAGAAGAGCAAAATTTACAACATATTTCATTCTTCTTCTTTTGTATGTAAAAGGATTGTGAGTTTCTTTGAGTGTGTGTGAGAGAGAGTCTTAATATCATAATCTAAGTTTTCTAGACCTCGAAATCGCCTTGTTAGAAAATCGATGAATTGAACAAAAGTTGGCAAGTCGTCTCCAGGATCAGACGATGCCTTTAATTCCCAAGCCTTCCTGGTATCTTTGTCTAATTTGGCACCTATTAAGTGAATAATGGGAATGTCCCATGTGAACACATTAACACCTAAAATTTTCATAGGCTCTAAACAGTCAGAAAAAGTGCTGATCAACCTTTTATTGTCTGATGCCGACTCTGACGTCAAACTTCTCTGATTGAGCAAACGTTTCAAAATTCCATTTGCAACAAATCATTTATTATTGTACATTTTCTCTAATTTATCCCAACTACTTTTATAATTGTCTGCAGTAACATTTACATTGCGTAAAAGTTATTCTGCGTCCCCTGTTAAATTACCCTTCAAATAATACAGTTTTTGTGCATCATCCAGAGATATATTATTATGAATGAGGCCTAATTCTACATATTTACCAGAAAACATAGGAATTTTAATTTCAGGTAATCATATACCACTACTAGTTCCCACTTTACTTGTGGTTCAGACCTAAACCTTAGGCAACATTTCAGACATCTCAAATTGAGTTAAAATATCTTTTAAATGTGACTTGACGTGACTACAGATACTCTACTTCATCAAATACACTAGCTTTATGATAAGTAGAACTACGCAACTCAGATTTTTTAACATCGCTTATTATTTTCACATGTGTATTATAAAACAGCTGCCACTGTTGTTTCAGAGTTTCCAATCTGGTTTCTATATATGAAATTGACAAACGGTGTTTAGGAGACTTTTAAATTACTTAATGACTTTACAATTCTAGACTTAATGTCATCTTAAATGTAGCTGACTCCATTTCCAAAACTAAGTAACAATAAGAACAACAATAAAAAATAAAGTTGAAAATTTGTAATATTTTTTTTTAAGTGTTATTCATTTTAAATTCTGGCTAAAATCGGGCATAGGTTCCCCATATTAACCACAAATCACTTAAAACTATTACAAGTTCTAAACCAAAGCTATGCTGTTCTACTATTAATCTTAAAAGTTAAAATTCCTAATACTATTAAAAGTCCAATAATACATTTTGTAATATAAATTTACAAAGTTAATAAGGTCGAAAATTGTGGCCGAGAATTAGAGAGATATTGTGGAAGCAACAATTTGTATTTACATTATACTTATACATTTATAAACACTTCGGTACCGCGATTCACAAAACGTACGCAGGTAGCTCCATCTAGTGCCAAAACTACTAATCATTCTGACACCTACCCCCTTATTCATAAAAAACTATTTAAGCATTGTTTTGTTAAATATTGTTTTGTCAATGTCACACAAACGTCATTTTGAATTTGAGAAAAAGAGACAAAACAATGATTAACTACATTTTGCTTAAATCGTTTTTATCAATAAGGGAGCTAGTGTTTATCGTACGTTGTCAACTGCGGAGGTCTGAACAATTAGTGCTATTGTTCAAGTGGGAATAAAAATAAAAAAGCAATTTTTTCTGTGTCACAATAGTCATACACAATACTGTAAGTTTACAGTATTTAGACATTGCAAGAGAGCAGAACCTGTGCTATGATAAGCTGGGTATGAGGCCATGGATTACATAGTTTAGTTTTTTACATATTTATGTTCTATCATCTCCCTTGAAAGGTTTTGATTGTAATAAAAAATACGTTCGTTCGTTTATAATACGTAGGGCCCCAATTAGTGAAGTAGGTTGTCCGTATTTGTTAGTAACCCATCTTCCCCCTATAATTTGTTATATTAATTAGATATTTAGTAAGTAAGGGAAGTAACGTAGGTAGTGTGCTCAACTATTTGTTGGTAGCTTTATTTATTTATTTTTTTATTTATTTAAACTTTTGCAACACAGCTATTACATGGCGGACTTAATGCCTGAGGCATTCTCTACCAGTCAACCATAGGGTGGTGCAGAGATAACATTGGCAGGTGCAATTTATTTGTATCATAAATGAATTAAATGAAAGTAAGTATATAATACATGCATAAATATTATTTTTACATAAACATATAATAATGTGTATTGTAAATACATAAACTACAATAAATAAACATACATAAAATACATAATTCTATATAATAGGAAGTTATTGAGATGATTCTGCCACGATTCTATCAAACAAGAGCTCGCGGACTTTCTTTTTAAAAGCGTCACGACTCGTAGCCATCCTGATTTCGAGAGGCAGCGCGTTCCACAGGAGAATGGATTGGATGTGAAAGGAAGAATGAACAAAGCCAGAAGTATGAGCGGGACAGAGAAGGAGAAGATTATTTGAGGACCGGAGATTTTTACTATGAGAGGAGCAGAGGTACTGAAAATGGGGAGCAAGATAAGAAGGAGCGTTAAAAGAATTTAGTAGCGAAAACAGTGTGGTTAGGGCCCGTAAATGTCTTCGCTGGCGAATAGGTAACCATTTCAGCTCCGACCTGAACTGTGAGATGTGGTCGTACTTCTTCAAATTGTAAATGAATCGGATACTGTTGTTGAGTAGTCTGTCAAGCTTATCAAGCAAGACAGCATTAAGATCATAATAACACACGTCACCATAGTCGATCAACGGAAATATTAAGGTTTGCACAAGCATTATCTTCGTCTTATGTGGTAAAAAATTCCTTAAACGATTCAAGGAGCGCAAAGTCCAGGTAACTTTTTGACTTACACTGGCAACCTGCGAGTGCCAGCTGAAAGTAGCATCGAGATGTAAACCTAGATTTTTAACTTTGGTGCTAAGAGGTATGACTGCTCCATCGAAAACAATTGGCTCAAGAGGGCTTCCGACTTTACCTATCAATCGCTGGCTGCCAATGAGTATCGATTGACATTTTGTAGGATTTACGGCCACACCAAACCCACGAGACCAGTCATTAATCGCTTCCAAATCCCGATTTAGTCTCCTAATGGCATCTGGTAAGTCGTCCACACATGCTTGGGTGTAAAGCTGAAGGTCATCGGCGTACAGATGATACGAACACTGAAGATGGTGAGTGATGTTATTAATAAATATAGAAAATAATAATGGAGAAAGAATACCGCCTTGTGGAACGCCAGCATCCAGGTCACACCACATCGACGATGTCTCATCAATGCGGACCGACTGCTGACGCTCTCGAAGATAGGAAGAGAACCATTCCTGCACTTGAGATGAAACCTTAAGATGAGAAAGGATAGCAAGGAGGATATCATGATTGACGGCATTAAAAGCATTTGAGAAATCGATGAGTACTAAAACTGTGAGTTTAGTATCCTCCATGCCTTGTCTAATGTCGCCAGTCACTTTAAGGAGAGCGGAAACGGTGCTGTGTCCAGGCTTAAAACCAGACTGAAGAGGACTAACCAGGTTATTCAGTTGAATAAACTTCGAAAACTGCTTATGGACACAAGCCTCGAGTGCTTTAGATAGAAATGGGAGAATGGATATGGGTCGAAAATGAGTTGGATGGGAAGGATTGGGAATCTTGGGTAAGGGGCGCACATAGGCTTTACGCCACTGTGAAGGGAATTGGCCTGATAAAAGAGAAACATTTATAATGTCTTTCATATCATTTATAATAGCTTTCATATACGCTTCTTCCTAGGTTTTATGCCTCTCTTGGTGGACAAGTGGCAAAGCGCTTTTTAGTTTGTAATTTCTTTACGTTATCAAATAATAGTAGTCATGGTAAAGAAGAAAGAAGAAAGAACAAAATTTTTTTTTGCAAATAGTAATAAGAATAAAAAGGAAAACAAGAAAAAACAATTAAATGAAAATCTAGCCTCGTAAGGCCCAGCGTTAAATTACTTATGTATATTTAGTACGCCTCTTTGTCATCACATGACCACATAATCGAAAGTAATAGAGTTTAGAACTACACTTAATATTTTTTTTACATATTAAAAATATTGTGAGCAATAAATAGGTTTCCGTGCATAAAACCGGATATATTTTTGTTCTCATTTTATCACATTGGGTTATTCTTTATTTGTGAATATGTCATCAAATGAGGTCGCTGGGCGGTAAGTGAATATACTTAGATATTTAATTGGGCTGTAATGCAAAAGCTAATAAGCTTATAATAATGTCATCATATGAAGTCATTAAGTAGGCCTTACGAGGATAAACAAAAAGCAGTGTACGAGGCCAACAAAGACCCTGTCTCAGCATAATACCCCCACGACACTCAAAGATGGGCCGAGTACCGTAGGAGCGCTGTTATTCTGACAAGGCCGGAGGGAGACGACGCGCCGCGACGACGCCGATAAACAAAATATCTGATAAAATATATAAATAAAATAAAAAAGAAACAAAGTAATTAAAATACACTAACATGATAACATGTTTAAACATCGCGAGGCCAAATCCGGCTTTGCTCCGCGCCTCTCTTCTCGCGCCTGAAAAAAAGGTCATGATTATACCGAAATGAAATATTCCCACCCCGTGGCTTTCGCAATATTTGCTTCTTAAGTTGTTTGGTGAAGTGCCGTCGCGAGACGACCCGTTCGCTGTATTGACGATTGATTATTGCCAAAAGTTATTTTGTTATTTTTTTGTTTACCTACTTATTGTGAATATTGAAAACAAGGAAAATCCTCACGGACACTTTTGTAAAGGTAACCCGTCCTGTTCCGATACTTAGAGTGGTTCCTGTTTCCCGCCTTGTGAAACAAACTCACCGTACCTACAAGATATCCAACTTTAGACGGCTTAAAAATTACCTTCTTAGGCCCCAAAAAAATTGTTTTTATGTAATGTTATTTAAAAACGAACATTTTCTCAGAGCTTATATAACCATTAAGTTACCAACTATGCTATCGTGGCTCAATCCAACTCGCCGAAAATTAATCAATATCCCTAAAGGAGTTTCAATATCGACAACTACGTCATCAACATCTGATCTTAAAATTTTTACAAAAATTAAAGATCAGTTAAGAATTAGGCATGCTATATATAAGTTTGCGTAAAATTATATATAACCATAATCATGCGGTGCGGGTTCGAAACCCGCTCGTGGAATTTTTTCAACACTTTGTCTTTTTTGAATTTGTCATTTGTTCGCAACAAAATTGGCGTAAAGTTATATATTACCATAATCATAATTATTAAGTACAAATTGAGCTCCTCCTTGTATTACTTCTGGCCATGCTGGGGACCCTTCAGTCCGTCTTCAGTATCAAATTAACTTGTTGGATTCGAATAACATCCATACACAACTTTTTTATTGATGATAATAATGTGTAACACCCCACTGTTGTGATCCAATACAGTACCTGTCAAACTTGATACGAAACTGCGATCGCAGATGCGTCGCTTGCTGTACGCGTTAGAACACTGAATGAAATGGACTTTGTATGGGCCCCGGGGCTTCCCGGAACTGCGTCCGTGAGCCCCCTGTGCCCGGGACTATTACACTGATAGGAGTGGCGACAGGCGCTCACGTGACGACAGTAAGCCGGTGGCGCGGACACGGAGCCCGCCCGCCGCAGACGTAGCAACTATTAATCCGTTGGGAAAGTGGTTGAATTCAATCATAAAAAAGCTCAATGATATTATAAATGTAAAACGTGGTTTTCTAAAAAAATAGGGTAATTAAAAAAACGTATCATTGTTTTATTTTCAGCACTAGTAGCATCAAAGCATCGTTAAAAATATTAATTTAAAATAAAATTTATTTTTTATTTCATTAAAAATAAAAATACTTACTAATTACTAATAAATAAATATTTTGTTGTAGTTGGAACAAAAGGAATTACAAAAACACAAAAGTAATTAAACAATGATACGTATTATAAATACTATTCATACGTACATATATCATTCATACACTGAGCCAAGCTTTTGATTTCTTTTGCAGCTCAAGATTTGTACGTTTTCCCATTTCACAAATGACATTTCAGTAGTTTCAGCAATATGTTGGAATTTGGCGGAAACTGGACTTGCATTTAAGTAACTATTTGGGTCAAGGAGAAAACTAACTTCAAAAGTCGGGTGCGGACCCTCGTCACGCTCCACACAATTTACACATGGTGGTTTAAAAAGCGGTACCTATTGGAAATGATAAGAACAAAATAAACGTTTGGTGAAGGCCGGCGCCGCGCAATGTGGTGGAACATGACGACTTTATTGCCACGTGCTGATTAATGGTGTTTGGCTCTTGATGATATTGTAAAATATCGTAAATTATTGCCCAGAAATATTGATGTTCCGGCAGCGGTTTGAATCGCATTATTCTTTTTGTAATTTATTGATTCCGTTCAATCGTTGATCAGCTAAACATCACAATAAAATTGTGAAGCAATTTTCCCGCAACTGGCATTGTTTGTTACGCAACCGATCAAATGTCGTAGGTATCCTAAATGATATCATAAATACGTGTTTTGTGAAATGAATGGCGTAGCACTATAATACCTATATTTTTATCATAGAGAAATAGTGGGAAGATGTAACTAATGCTCACAACTGCTTTAAGTATAGATTTTGAAATGAAGATATCACAAAAGTGTTTCAAATAATTGCGCCATTGAACAAAACGATCCCGTGTTAACTAGCAGCGATTCATCTGAATGATAAAGTCGTTCCAATCTACGGAAACAAGGTCAACTGCTTCCCTTTAATTTCCTAGGCTCACTTCAAAATACGCCACGTGAATCAAAGAGAATAAAAATATTTTTGAACCTTGAGTCGGCCATTCGAATGTCTGCCCGGTTTAATTCGTATTCCGCGGAGGCTCAGTCGTCAATCAAGAAAAATATTAAATTCAGAAAGGGAGGCGCGTGCCGTGACTCCGGAGCGGCGTCGCGCATTTGCATATTATCATTGGCCGATGCAGCCCCGCTACCCGCCCCGCTACCCGCCCCGCTACCCACCCCGCTATCCGCTCAGCTACCCGCGCCGCCACACGCGGTTGTTGTGGTACTGGTGCTACCACTGCGTTACCTTTAGTGAAGATTAGCAGAAACGTTTGCCTCAAATGAAGACAAGCTTAAGTTTCGTCTTTTTATGGATACCTACTAATATACTATGCTCTGTCTGGGTATAATCGGCATTCGAACGAGCGACTGACTTATATTATTACCTATACGAATATATAAAAACAATATGAAATTGGAATTTAATTGCTACTTCTTGTGATTAATGTGATTGGAAATTATGATTTCTATTTTAGCACTTCAGAATAAAAGGTGTTTAAGTATGTAGGTATGTCATACTTTTGTTGACGCGTAGTGCAGCAGGTGCCGGTTTGTTGGTGCTCACTGCTCACACATTTCAAATTACAGCCATCAATTAGCGCACGAGAGGCGTCCGCAGACACCCCGCGCCATCAACCACCCGCGAGTGAGCTGTCGGAATAATAAGACGCCACATCAATTTTGCGTCTTAAGCTATCATAAATTTTGGCAAAATTCATTATTATAATCGGAACAATCACTCAGTCGCGCCAGAGCCGACGACTTATGCCCGCCGGCGCACCGCCGCGCCCCACGCAGCACCCATGCAGACCCCATCATAACTCAAAACCAACGAATAGATGATACCCACTCTTGTTCCAAATCCATAGTCCGTCCAACCGCTAACACAATGATAGGAGCTATTCCCCCAAGCTATCTCCGGTGCACATTATCAGAATATAGTGGAATGGCTGTGGCACGTGAACGACCGTGTTTAATATCTTAAAGCCCTTGCTTCCGATACACCGGGATAATTCCAATTCCAGACTGGATGATGCTACGAATTTAATCTAAATTGTTATGACAGTAGTCGTAATTGGCTTTCGTGGAGCGGGTAACTTATCTCATATATTCCAATGTTATACCTGTAAATGTATCGTCCCCATTAACGTGCTGCTATTATATTATTATTTAAGAGATCGCTTAAAGCGATAAGACCACCTTTGCCTGCTCTAGTTAAGAGATTTGTTAATATGTTGTTCTTGCTGGGTACAATATTATTTGAAATAATCAATTATCATTCTATACTTTACATTGCGTTCTTTAAAAAAAAACTATGACTATTTAGTGCAACAGTGCATACATGGCTTATTTTTTTAGTTTTTATTATGATAACCTGATGGTAAGTAACAATGGAGCCAAAAATAAAGGCGAACTTGAGCCGGCATCCTCTGTTACTGAGGAACTGGCTATTTGATCACTAACTGTCGCAACATAATGTAGTAGATTATTTTTTCATACTTCCCCCCTGATAATGTACCCCGCGCGGCGAATAGGCCGCGGCCTGAAAACATCCACCGACCAACAAAAATAATGATTTCTCTCACGAGCACGGAGCGGCTATTGTTTCAAGCGAGACGCTCGGCGCACAAAGAAATACTCATATTGAATCCAATAACGGGGACGTGAATACCTCTCTCGTAGAGAACATAAGCAAACAGTGTTATCAGGTGGAAAATTCTCTCTCTTTATTCGTTAATGGCAGCTATTTCCCGAGGTGGGCGCCGGGGGAGCGGAGGGTGCGGGGAGCGGAGGGCGGGCTCCCTCGCGACCTCTCGCGATCATCCGCGAGATTGTGCTCCAATGAAACTCGTCCCGCTCATAATGGACATCCTTGATTGAATCACTCGCACTCCTTTCATGCGGAATTGATTCCGCGATCAAGATTTTCGGGACGTTTCCTTTAGTGGCAATGAGAAAATCGCCTGTCGCCGCACCTGTGTTCATCGATCGCGCCAACGAGGGATCGTTGTGGGCCTCCTTGGTTCTGGTTTCGGGAATCACACGAGCTGGGAGTGTCTCATTAGGGAGCGCAGGGTGAGATGCAAAGGGTCGCATTCTTGCCGACAATTAGTACGCCCGCGGACCTTTTTTAACGAGAGCCGTTGCCGGAGCGCAAATAAAACATTTAACAAACGGAAGCGATCACGTCTGCCTTCACTCTCCGAAGTCAAAGGGGTGCAGAGCCTTGCTCTCATAAGAAAGAATTACGTTCTTATTAAATTGGCCTTTCTAAGGCCGAATTTATAATTGTTGTCACTTTCTGAAACTGAAAACAATTTACATAATAACTACTTGCGCTCAGTAGTAATCGACGACGTACATCAATCGGTCGGGGGCGGTGGCAGCTGCCGGAGCAGCAGCCCTGTTTGCTCAATCCTAATCAAAGCGAAGCCCCGGCTCACGGCGGCCCGCCGAAATTACACTAATTACTTCACAAAGGGATCTTGGCTACAGTCGATTTTAACTCCACTGTTTAGATAACTCCATATCGCCAGCTGAACGTATTAAGAATTTGCATATCATTTGTTTCCCGTTCTTATCTAAATAATCCTCGGTATTCCCATAGAATTTTAACAGGTAAAGTTATTTGCATCGTCAGTCGTCTTATCTTCTTTATTGCAACTAATCTTCTTGTAAGCCGGAGCGTCTTCTTAGAACGACGGATATTCAGGGAAGCTACCCCTGTTCGTATTATCAGCTAACGAAATGTGTTTTAATGGAAAATTACCAACAGCTAAATCGAACAATGGCCCTTCGCGAAATAATCTCGTCGGCGAACTTGTGCAATCTCCGTGAGCAATCTCGAGCAAGCAAACAGCGCGCATTGTAGGCGCTCCGGCCGCCCGCGCCGCTCGCCGCCGCGCCGCAGCCGCACCGCAGCCGCGAGTAATGAAACGTCCGGCTCACCTGCTATGCCCCTCACAAGATTGATTGCGCCTCTTTCCTGCACCGCCCGACCGCGCAAACAACCACCGTCGACGCTGCCGATGCGTCACTGCAAAAACAACCCACCCGACGATACAATCGAAAGCACTTTCCAGAATCGATTCTTTTTTAAAATATATAAGTACAGATTAAAGATCTGGACATCAGCAACATCAGAGGTATTGCTTGTATGTTGCCGACTTGAGAAAAACCACTTTATACCCCTTTTGAAAAAGTTCATGTCATAGCTCAATGGAAGAACCACGGAGGGCAGCTCATACCACAGATGATTGTGTGATGATGAGAGAACAGCGGCTCTAGGTAATGTGCGTGTATTATTCCAATGGCGAGCGGTGTGATGGTAGAAAGCGGAAGTGGGCACCAAAACAAATAGTTCTTCAGAACATTCTCCATTACACAGGTAGAAGACATACGCAACGAGCCGATGTCACGTCGCAAGATTTAAAAAAACTAAATTTTTAACCATTTCTTCTGTTTAGGCTACATATTAGCTCATATGAATGCTACTATGCTATGCCAAGGCTAGGGGTAACTGGTCTGTGAACTTGGATCGGTCGAATGGCGCTACGCTGCAAAGATTCCAGAGGGCCAAGCTGGCATTTAGTCGCCAGCTGGACCCTCGTTAACTATTCGTTCTTCAAATATCGATGTTCATCAAATTACTCGGCTGTCGATTTAGTTTTTAAACCATCTAAGTCTCTAGCGTCAAATTTAAGCTAGCCAACGATCGTCAACGACAATGTAGGTAATCAATATAACCCATTCAGGGTCACCTATGGTTAACATATAAGTTCTCATCTCAAGAGCTGAGTCCTTTTCACCCGGCCATCTCAGAGACATCTTTTCAGTGGTAACGCAAATTCATATATAAGTCCAATAATAAGAAATGCCCTTGTTAGAAGCAAAAATAATCAGTCCTTCAGTAGGTAACGAGTGCCTTTGTGCGGCGAGTCGCGGCCGGACGCGGGTAATGCGGCCCTTTGTATAAATATATTCCGGTAATCGTCCCCTCGTACACCACTCGAGCTCCTCAGCTTACCGGAATAATATTTATGCTTGTATCTTCCTTCGTGTAGATTAGGCGTGCCCGAGATTTGCTATCGTATTGTGATCTACTGTAGTCCATGCTTCCACTTTTAGATGTGCAATCATGGCTAGAATTGTTATATCCGTTTTATCACTACCTCAGACGTCATCATTCGACGTATCGTTTCGTATGTACTCCATTTTTTGCTCAGAAGTTAAAAGCACATATCAGAATACAGTAGGTAATTTTGTAAAACTATTTGTTCAATAAAGTTTTAGTTATATGAAAGAACCAGAACTTGGCCATGGACTTTAGATAAAACTATTACGAAGAGGTTAGATAGACAGTGCTATTAGGTACTATGCATCTCCTTTAACGACAAGTAGTACAAACATCTTGGTCACCCATGGGAACTCATTTGAAACGATCATAAAGAAATAAAAATGTACATATTTAGTCGGTTAGAAGTATCAAACTCTGCTGTTATGAAAATCGATATCAGTCATGGAAGCGTCTTGTGAGTAACGAAGAAATTGGGACAAAGCAAATAGAACTTGAGTTGCAATTCTTTCGTGAGGTTGAAATAACAATTCTACGTTAGACTCAAGCGAAGTTTGAGAACGTCGCAGCCCACGTGTGGGAGCTTTCCGCAAAAAGCGGTTAGACAACGTACTTTCACCGCCTCTGTGGTCTAGTGGTTAAGATCACCGGTTTAGACCCAGAGGTCCCAGGTTGGGTACATGTTTGTGTACTCGGATTGGTTGGTGGTAAGGCTTGTTTGACCGCCGGGCTAGCTACCACCATCTTACCTAAATATGTCGCCATAAAATCAATGTTTGTAGCATTGTTGTGTTCCGACAGCTAGAGATAAGACACATGAGTATCTACTACTCTGTGGATAAGATAGCCAGTGCTTCAGTAGTTGTGGATTCTGGGTGAAGTGCACTTCCACCTTCGGTCTTCTCATCACTACACATCATAAAATATCTCTTTCATTTCTCAAATAATCTCTTCAACATTGTCAAATTGTTGTTTTGTGATTTCCCAAATTTCCATTTTTTTTTTAATTTTCCCTAATGTTTTATTCATATAATTGACTGGTGTATATGTGTTTGTGTGCAGGACCGGCCGCTGGCGCACAACGCGACGGCGCGCGTGTTCCATAGCAACCAGAGCCTGGTGCTGCAGAAGGTGACGCGCCACAGCAGCGGCCGCTACGCCTGCTCCGCGCTCAACGCCGAGGGGGAGACCGTCTCCAACGAGCTGCACTTCAGGGTCAAGTGTAAGTACCGCACCGCACCCTGCACTACTCACTCTTTTACTTATCAGTAGGTACAACTCTAATATAAAAGTCTGTACATTACAAGAAATGCAGTTACAAAACCTGTTCCACGTACGCACGCAAATATTTTTAAACCCGATTCTCATATAATTTTGACAAAAGGCACCTTACATATTCAAAGTTCTCTTGGTATTGGAACTATTCGCAGAATTCCCGCTACATATTTTAAACATTTTATGCGAGTTAGAATGGAAGAATGCGCTCTTGCAACGCGGACGATATTAGAATTTATTGAAATTTGCGTCGCGAACAAGTCCCTGAATAACCGGACGCGCAGTCCGGGCCGGGCCGCCGCCGCCGGTCCGGCCGCGCGATAACTTTTGTTCCGCTTCCTACTGACGCTACGGTAAATCATCGCTCTTCATATCTTTGCTGTTTACGAGCTCGTTTTTTTCCACCGCCATAAACGGCAGTGGGTTTACAACGCAATAACTGCATTGTTTGCCGCGCTCATCTAATATTCAAACGCTTGTGCTCATTCCAGTATCGAGTTGGCGTCAGATAGCATCGCCCGGCACTCGAACGTGCATCAGGGCTGTAATGATTTATGGCCGGCTCCAAGATCCAGAGTTATGAGTGCGCCCCGGGCCTGCAATTTCCAATCT
>CAUJAO010000139.1:0-15207 GCA_963082485.1 Eudonia mercurella
ACCAGCGCCTTTCCTTGTATCTAAACTCTTCATTTTGCGTAAAACTTGAGCCTCAGTAAATATTATTTTACATAATCTTGAACCTGTGTTAGATTCAAATTCGGTTAACACGGTAGAGTTATCAGTAGGCGGTGCAAAAACTGAGCTGAATTGTTCAGCGAAAAGATTAGCTATTCCTTCACCCTCATTTGCCGATTGCTGACCTAGACACATACACGAAGGAATAGTACTCGATCCAGATCGCCTGTCCTTGACGAATTTCCAGAAGAATTTAGGATTCTTTATTATACTATTTTCGACATTATTTAAATATGAATTATATTCAATAGGTAATTGCTTCAGACAGCGGCTACGCAAGATACCATATTCCAACTTGTCGCGGGGGTTCCTAAATCTTTTATATTTCGACCGTAACTTTTCCTTCTCCTTAATTAATTTAACTAGATCTTTACTAAACCATGGTGGATGACTTCGTCGGACAGACGATTGGTACCGCGGTACAATCTCTTCCAAAGCCTTATTTATTTTGTCATACAGCACCTCAACCATATTATCCACTGAATTACATTCACCAAAAATCAACTGCCAGTCAATATCACGCAAGCACAAATTAATCCTTTCATAATCAGCTTTGTAAAAGTTGAAGCCCAAGCGCGGCTTTGGTTGAACGAACAAAGAAAGATTGAATTGCACAGTTATTTCAAGTTGTGGGTGTAATGGATCAAGTTTGCTCAGTATTGCATTGGACGACTGTGTAATTTGAATACTTGGAATAGTTGATAGTACTAAATCTAGAATTCCATCTTTAGAATTTTTAACATTATTAAATTGATGTAGACATAACAGAGACATGAAATCCACCAAACTGTACCCTAAATTGCAATTATAGTTACTTGGGATTAATTTACTCGAATTATCATCTAAAGTCCATGACACAAAACTCATATTAAAATCTCCAACTAACAAAACATCATCAATATCATTGATAACCTCACTTGCTTTATCAAAGAAATTTCTCACTAAGTCCAGTCGTAAGGGAGGTGCTAAGTAAACTCCACATAGACCTATATTCTTCTGCACACTTCCATCATGTACTTCGATTAAAGTCCATAAATCCTCGTTTTCGGTTTCCCATTGCTGCATTCTTACTGA
The DNA here is from genome assembly GCA_963082485.1 of Eudonia mercurella. Lineage (NCBI taxonomy): Eukaryota > Metazoa > Arthropoda > Insecta > Lepidoptera > Crambidae > Eudonia > Eudonia mercurella. The sequence goes on from CAUJAO010000139.1 coordinate 1,153, forward strand.
CCTGAAACTTCGTTTTATAGCGATCAAGATTCCACCACCTCTAGACTTTGTTATGTTAGGACAGGACGAACGATCCTTACGATAAACTGTATATTTTGCACAATCTATGAATTCAGAATCACAGATATCAGGCGTTAGCCACGACTCTGTGAAAACGATTATATCGTAATCACTTTGTGAAATATTAAGATAAATTTCGTTGGTCTTTGTTCTCATTCCTCTAATATTCTGATAGTAAATTTTGAATTCTATTCCGAAAATAACAGTGGATCTTCACACTTAGCTTATGTTTTATACGAGATTGTTGAGTATGTCACCACTAGATACATACTTTGCTGGTGATGATTCATCCTTGCGAATGTAGATCCTTCCATTTCTTACCCATACAAATCTGTATCCCAGATCTTTCGCCTTCAGCCTGGCAGCAGCATGCAATGACTTATTTTCCGGAGACAAGTGCTCAGATATGTATATCGGTACATGATCACCACCTATGCCTATCAAACCAGTGTTTAATTTCTCTTTCTGGTTTTCTTTATTATAACTAGTAACAGCAGCTATTATGGTGTCTCTGCAACGGCTACTACGAAACTTAACAACAGTCGTACGTGGCCGTTTACTTGCCGGGTTAAGCTTTGCCACTCTGTAGCACGAGAGAATATCTTCATCCGCTATGTCTGTGCGTATAACCTTTCCAATCTGAATAACAGTCTTAGCGATATCTTCATTTTTAAACTCCGGTAGCCCATGTATCTCAATATTCGTGCTGCGAGAGTACTGTTCCATAGCTGTCAATCGATTCAGTGCATTCTTTAGGTTCAACTCTATTTTGTTGTTTCTTTCCAAAAGCAGTTTCACGTCATCTTCTCTTTTATTTATTATAGTGACAAATTCATCATACTTCCCATTTACAAAATCTATGGTATCTTTGACTGCCCTAACCTCATCACGCAGATTTTTCATTTCATTGTGTATTATTTGACGTATCATAATCGGTAGCTCCTTAGTGAGCGCTTCCTTGATTTCATGGCGCATGAGATTCTGTAGGTCCTTCCTTAACTCCGGGGACATAACTAAATACTCGGTCTCGGCATCGACGGAGATCTTAGATCCACCACGCACCGGAGTTTCGGTGTTATCGCCTTGCCTCAGTTGATTTGCCTTACATTCTGGACACTTCCAAGAGCTTTTGGTGTCTTTAGACATCTTTTTATAATTTTCCTTAGGTATGTTAACACAACCATAGTGGTAATTTCTTGGACATTTCGCACATGACAACAAATCTGATACAGATACGAGTCTGCTGCAACCTCCACAAGATGTCATGTTTATAATTCAAAAGTCCCGACAAAACAGGGATTTTTGTTACTAGTGGCAACCCCACTTGTCTATGGTCTTTGATTCTGGCTGTCAGCAAGCTGTCAGTTGAATATGACAAGTACAATTGTGAAATTATGGCGGGTAGAACCGAATCACTTTTGTTATGTCACAGTAATTACGAGTCAATTATCGCCGCAAATCTCAGCAAATAAACAATTGTAGGGCGAGATAACAATTGTGTTGCCCAATCACAAGTAACACTAAACGTCACAATAAACTTCACAGAGTTACAACAACTTGTTCGATAAAAATGAATAAAACTTTAAGAGACAAGACAACGCAGCTTCAACCTTCAAGATTAGTTTTTTTTTGAATTTTCAATGTCATTGTTGTTATTTTATGATTGGACACTATTGTCCGACTTAAGATTTTATATATCTATATATTCAGCTCATTTTATGTTTCCATTGCTAGGGCTAAAATAATAATGTTGTTTTAGCAACATAATTTTTATTTGTTAGTTTTTTTTTTTTTTCATTTTATTGATGGCTTCGTGCGATTAGCACATTTAGCCAGTGTCAAAGTAATATTTCTAACAAGTAGGTAATACATAAATAAGCAATATTTCTTTTCTGTATGATGATGATGAATGATAATAGAATTGAGAAATGATATACCCCCCAACCCCTCGAGTATCTCAGTAAAGATGTGGGGTTTTACTAAATCCTCGGGCGGCCTTCTTGAGAGAATTTGAAAAGTGATGTTGCACTGTTTTGTTTCATTTGCCAACACTCACGCACACTCACGAACACTTACGGTTAATAATCCACCATTATTTCACATAATTATTCGACATAACACAAATTTTAGAAAATAAAACAAAACCGCAGACACGACTCTTCACTTTCCCGCCAAGAAGTCAGCCATAGACTCCTATTCGTTAGTTTCTCCAATTTTATTTTTGTGGTACTTTATTTTCCCAGTAGTCAACTTTTTAGTCTATTTCTAATTAGTCGTACATAATAAGAGTAGGTACTATGTAATCTTCATTTTAACTTTGAAACTCTTATATCGTTAATGTGTTAAGGTGTATCGCCATACTTACGACATTATTTGTCCGCAGCACCTGCAGAACACCGCCGCTTCCAAGGCTCGCACCGTCGCGCGCAACAAGAGCCGCGACAAGCGCTCCGCCGCGCTCGCCATGTGAACCCCCCCCCCCCCCTCCCCCGCTCTCCCCCGCGACTCCCCACGATGCCCCGCCCCTCCCCTGGGAAGCGAAAACCTCCTAGACCGAAAATTAAAAATCTCGCCACTACACGTCATTCGACGCCTCATTGTTGGAGTACGTTTTACAAGATTTTTACTTTTCCAGTCGAGTTTAAAAAACTACGGTTCCGATCACGAAAATTTATTTGGAAGTTTGTTAGCGTTAAAACCGAAGGCTTAGATCGACGGATGTTAGATCTGGGTCTTCAGTGTCGACTTGTAGTAAGCTAGTTGTCGAACCAAAGAAATGTTGGAACCGTCTTTTTGTTTGTCGGTCTGGTTTTCTGATATTATTAATTTAATTGTAAGGCCCTCATTGCTTTCGCACCGTACCGTAGCATTTCTAAATTGCAACTCTCATCAGCACCGAAACAAGGAGAAAATGTGTATCTAGCGATTCCTTTGGAATTGGACATATATTTAATCAGCTCATAATATTATTAGATCGATGTTTTCGTACCATTTTGTATATTAATACAACATTACTTACTCCATATCTTGGTGATTTGGGCTCACTGCGTTGCGAATTGTAACACGAGTTTTACAAATACATACTGCCATTTACTTATCTTTATGCAATATTTAGTGAATATTTTAACGTAATTTTACTTTTGTTATATTGTTGATATTTTTATATCGGAATATTGTTATGGTTTTCGTGTTACTCATTGGTTACACATTTATTATTGTAGCCCAACTTCTCAATAATATTATGACGGTTTGGTTTGTTTCGTCCTCATTGAATATAATTTAGAAAATTAATCAAGTTGTGGAGTAAGGGACATTTATTTTATTGGTCGATAGAATTATATGTATGGCTTGCATTGAATGTGACTCCGAAATCGTAACCTATGAGCGTTACTGGTCTGTTGTATGCAAATCATATAATGTAGAATAAACATCTTTGTAAATATTATTTTAAATCGGTATTCGTCGCTGCGGCCGCCTCTTGTTTGTACATTAATTTAGGCTATACGGAAAGTTGAAATAATATTTATGATGAGAAATTGTCTTGTTTTATTTAATGAATATTCTATGCGGATTAGTCTCAGCCACAGACAGGACATCGATTAATCCAGGCAGTATTAGATGCCTACTAGATTAAATCTGCAGTCGATTTTTACATGATTTCAATTATTAACATGAAGTCAATAATTAGATCAATAATACTGTGTATTTGGTTTGATAAATAAAACAACAATTTAAACACATGACTAGGTTTACTTTCAGACATTTAAATCATCGCCTTTCCATCCCTGCATACATATAGCGACTCTTGGTCGGTCCTTAATTATACAACAATTATACCTTACTTACGCACTAATATAGTCATTCCCATGTGTATGGACTACACTCCTGCCTTGACCATGACTAGACCTCGCGGAGAGTAGAATCAAGCATTCTATGCATGTTATCAAGTGTAATATGTTCTGTCAGGGCCACTACGACGGTGTGCAATTTAATGTCTTCAATTTACAATAAGTTAATTAGTCTATTTGTTCTAAAGTTAAATAGAAAACGATGCTTTGCTATATGCTCTTATTCACGATATAAAATGTCACCAAACAACCTCCACATAATATATCAAATGAATTACAAACCGTATTGTTTTTTAAAGTTTACGCGAACACTACACATTTAAATGAAACAACTTCTACGGATCTACTCGCGTTTATTGCAAAGGATTCGAAACGTCAGGATAAACATTAAATAATGTGTAAAGTTAAATAAACGCGAGTAGATCCGTAAAAGTTGTTTCATTTGAACTACAAACCGACAAATTTTAAAACTTATTTTGTCAGATTTAACTTAATCTATAACATCAAAATTTCACATACGTCATTGTGGCCTTGCCGGAATCAACAGTTCTACAAACAATATAAATTGTTTGACATGTACGATTTTAAAAGGAAACCTTCCAACAGGAATGCAGTCCATAGAATTCGTTGCTCAATTTAAACATCTGATAATGAAACAATTCTTAGATGTTTACCTAAATTGGTATAAATGTATATAAGCTCTTGTGTCAGACCAAACTACTGTAGCTACATAATACTTTTTATTCACATGAAGATGAAAAAATGTAAGAAAATTACAATTACAATGACATTCAACATATCAGTAGTAAAGTTAGCTTCAAGTTACAGTTAACAGAAGTGTACTATTGAAACCCTTAGGCATCTATCCTTATTCTGCATCGTAGCTAACTTCACAGCCGCACGTGTCATGTGCAAAGGCCAACGTTTCAAGATAAATCTTCAAGTTTATGATTAACCTCGTGTATAAATCACACGTGAGCGCGAAGGGTTACTTAGAACACTACCCAACCATGTAGTCCGAGCATGTAAACAATGTAACTTTTAATACACTGGCATAAGAGTCAAAAGAGTATACATGTTTTAATGCTCTTGACTGTATCCATTCAAAAGCTAGTTTGCCGATATTAGATTAGATACAGGAGGAACTCATCAAAGAATTTTGCTGTTTCTGTTTTTCTTGTCTACACTCCGAAGCTTCAGGACCCGGACCCGCCTTCCACGGCTTGTATGAAACATCATACCGGCAGGTTTTCTTCAAAAAGTGGTATAGTGAAGCGAATATAGAGTGGAATGATAAGTAAGATAAACACTGAAAATTAATGACCAAATTATTGGAAAGACAATCCATCTGTTGCTGATAAGGTGCTGCCGGCAAAGTTGCCACAGCTTGCAACGTTGTTAGCAGGGAGTGAGAATACCTTTAAAAATTGGTATCGATACTTCTGTCAAACGAAGATAACAATATGCTTGGTGTCGTTACCTGGGTGGTATTTTTACCGGTAAATTAACTAAGCGCTCTACGCGAATTGGCTAAAGGACATTAAGTAACGAAAAAGGTAGCGATACTTTTCTAGATAACGTTAACTGCATTACCGGTGCCAAATTACCTTTATAGAAATAACGTTACTTACCGGTACTTATAGTGGGAATTTGGTAACGTTATCAAGCCCTAGTTGTTACACTTTGAACCGTATTGTAACTTTTTATTATAGTATTTTTAGGAAATCGTAAGAACGTTATCGGTGGACATTAATGTTTCTAAAATAACCCACGCTCGTGAATTTAATTTTAAGCTACAGTTCGCCTGTTATTTACGAGACTCATTATGAATACCTTAACACCTAGAGGTTACATTCATCTATGCTCTCGTGACACCAACATCGAATGTGAATGTTACTCAGTGAATTTTAAGAATACTTACATACTTCAAAAGGACGTTTTTTTTTCAATTTTGACGATAACTTTACATTAAATAATTGAGTAACATTCACAATAATACACAACATTTATTTCTTAAACATCTAGTGCAATTCTGCCATATACATAATGCAAAAATATAAACAAACCTTTTAAGTATAACTAACAAAAATAATTTAAAAGTTTAATAATAATACATCCTTATTTACTCAATAAAGGCATTAGATGAAAGTGATAAATACCTTCTGACATTTAAAAATAAACTATGTATTTATTTACTTTCCTATAATTTGTAGGCACTGACAAGCCAATATTTGGATATTTTCTACTTGTAGTGTTTTTTTTTAAATAAATTTAGTTATAAATTTGAGTTTTTTTATTTGTGAACTACAGTGAGCACGAGACTATTGTCAAGTTTGTGTGATAACACGCATTTAGCCGTTATACATATTCCAATTTTCATACATATGGTCCATACCATTACAGTTTATTATAAATCCAAATTAATCACAACTTCTGTTAGCACTTATTTGCTCTGAAACACAACCTATAAAGTATTCACCAAATACACAACGTGACAATAAGAGGTATGTACTGTTTTAAGGCAACGATAAAGGCAGTTTTTATCTGCTATTTTATACCAGAAATATAAAAATATAGCTTTAATTGTGGTTAAATACGAGAAGCAAACGAGTGAACAATATAAATAACCATTTAAAAAATAAGCCCAAACAATAAAAATGTAAATTATGTCAAAGTGGTTTTATAAGTAGCCGCTTTGCCACAATTAATTACTATGTCTAATCTATGGCAATCCAAAGCTATAAGTGATAAAATACAGTTAAGTATTCTTTATATCGTAGTCAACTAATAACTATTGATATTTTTCAAAATTGCAACATACTTTGGTATTGAGTTATTATTAATGAAACTTAAATTGGTATATTCCGTTAAATTTCTACCAAAAACTACTTACTCACACTATATTATTATAACAACACTTAATAAACACTGACTTAGGCCTTATTTAACAATAATGACATTATACCATAAAAATGTAATGTCAAACATTGAACTATCGATAACACAACTAGTGAAGTGACATGAAGTGATTTCTGTCTTACGCGGTTGCGGGTCGAGTGTGGAACACGGAGAGCTGTCTTCATCATTATCATTCCGGTAACCCTTAAATAATATTTGGTAATATTTGAATCGTGTGATTTATAACATATTCTGTCAAGAAGCTATAATTTTTCAGTTACTGACACAAAAAAAAAAAATATTATTATAAACATGCGTTGCCTGCAACAATATTAAAAAAACCGATACCTCATAAAGTATAAAACGTCAGAAGACATGACTGTGGTTTTTAAGGCAAATATGTAAATTGGCCTAAAGAAAAAGTTGCGTTCAAAAACTCGATTTCTAAAAAAGTTGCGTTTGTGTTGTTTTAAAATCACACGATTCTTTTACAGTTCAAGCAGCTGCTTGGGAGATGAAAATGAAGTCGTAGCATAGACAGTCTATACTTGCAAAAACCCCAGTCGAACACCTCATAATACTTATTTTATTAATTTCGTTTCATGCTGTGTGCTGTGCCTGTCCAGCCTCTATGTTTCGGTACAAATCGTAACGTTTGCCCCAACAATGGCTTCATATGAATTTTGACATTTCACACCGCGTGAGACAGAAAGCTCGCACCTCATAAATAATATTTTGTGCGACTAATAAAGTTAAAAGTAAACAGGTCTATGTATGCCACTGGAAAAAGAACTACCATATATTGTTGAAATCTAGAAGCGACAACATTCATGTTCTATTTATATTGAATAAAATTGGGGCTATGCATATATTATTGATAATGATATATTTTTTCTTTTTACATATTAAGCAGCTCTGCGAGTAGACTAAAGTGTAGCATAGCACGAAATTATTTACTTTAGAGACCCTAGTGCTGGTTGCAATCGATTTCTTCCGACTGACTTACATTGTACTCTTGAACTGTCTGCGGATAAGCCGCCGGCACGGGTTGGATCCCGGATCTAATACAAGGCGCACTTCGATACAAGACTGCGGATGTAGGCACCGCACCGGCCCTACTTCATATTTGTACGGGTCAGGCGAAAAAGACGAGTATCGATAGATAGGGTTGATTGTTTGCGTAAGCTATCATTGCAAGTTCTATTTATTATTGTGCGTACATGTACTGCGGAGACCGGTAACACATGTATACAGTATCATCTTATAAAGGTAAGTCCATCGAATTCGATTTTAATCCACATTAAACTAAAATATTTTCAATATAGGTAATAGAAATGCATCAAGAAATTAATTCTGAAACACGTGTTACTAAAATGTACTTAAAATAAACGTTACACAAAACATATCGCTAACAAGATAACGTATACATAAACAGGATTATATATTAATTAGTGATCATGACTTATTCAAGCCTGAAATATTTGCTAGTATTCTACTCGTGCGTACGTGGTGATTGATATAATACGAAAACATTTAATCTAAATAACATACTGAGCAAATTTTTATACATAACTAATAGTTTTATGATTAGATATTTCAGACATCAGAATTTATTTTAGTTTTACATAGTGACTGTAGATAAATAAGTTGTTTTTGACATCTGGAACATCGGTTTTATGTGCCAAAAAACACTGATTACATTAGAAAGCCTCTTGGCTGATTTTACTTGCTTAAAGTTGGCTAAAAGTTTCTGGATAATCTGGGGGGGTACACAAGGGTAGTGCAGTGCCTAGTAGTGCCTAGGCTTGAAGACCAAGATGAAGACTATACAGTAAACATTGGGTATCCAAAACCATCCAGAATATAAAGACCGGTGTTAAATAGTCAATAAATTTTGTCTCTATCAATTTATGACAAAAGATCGGAATAGACCTATCTGACATATTCTATGAATAGCATCCGTGATCATGGCGCATGCAGTTGTGCAAATATCGGATACTGTAACACAACAAAAAACACGGTCATACTCATGATTCCGTTTATAAATATATTAGAACTCGGTAAAAATTGTGTTTACATAGTTTTGCACTTAACATACGCAATGATGATGATACGACTATGTACGTAAAGTAGACTACCGGTGCTTACATAATTATATACAACTTCCTTCAAATATAATTTAAATACATCGAGAGATTTTAACCCGTATGTGCTCCTTCGTTCAAGTATAGGTTTGATACATTTAAATTAATATTTGTTTTGTTTATGGAGATATTTTAATATAAGGACGATAACGAACAGAAGTAGTGTTGCCACAGCGTACTTCCAAACCTTAAAAAGTGCTTGTTGGCGACTGACTGGTCCAAACCTTTTTTGCTATTCAAATTGAGAAATGTATTTACTTTTTCTAAGACTTTTTTGACATGATGTTAATTGTTTTAAGTCACTGGTTTTTGTTTGAAGTTGTCAGGTTATTTTTCCACGAATAATTGTATTACATTAAACTTATTAAATGTTTACAAAATACTACATTTTTCCAACAATTTATCACACAGCCCACTGCTCCATAACAGTGCTAATACAACTTAGTTCGGTTAAAACTAAAGTTATTGAAAATGGGGCGACGAGCACATTCGGGTTAATACGTATATACATACATAACTTAAGATTTTTCAATTACGACCAAATAGTTGCACTATATTATGTCGTTATATGCAATTGGTCATATTTACAACTTCATAGAACATTATATAGCGCAGATCACTGCCACAAACCACGGTCAAAAACACCAACAGCTTTAAAAGTCTTCAATAAATTCGTGGTTTTAAATTATACGTACATTTAGAGAACAATTTTTAAAGGCGGTTCGGAGTTAAGCGACATTTGTTTGCGGCTGCTTCCCATGAATATTCACTATAAAGTCACCAATGTCATAAAATGTCACTGACGTACCTGTCTCTAGCCCAGCCTCAGTGGTGCTACGCGTCTACTATCCTCATTATCATACACAGGCACATTTAGGAGTAGGTTTTTTGTAGTTTGCTGTTTGCCGCAAACGGCTTTTACAGCTGGCTTTTGTTTATGTTAAAAGGAGACAAACAAGCAGACGGGTTGCCTGATGGAAAGTAATCACCACCGCCCATGGACACCCGTAAAACCAAAGTAATCGCAGATGCATTGCCGGCCTTGAGGAAGGAGTAGGAATTGGGAGGGGGGGAGGGGTGAGAGATGCGCCTCCGGTACTTTCACTCACCGGATGAAACATAACAGCGAGTGCCATTGTTTCACGCTGATATTTTATGAGAGGGTGGTATTACGCCGGGCGAGCCGGCCCATTTCGTGCTGCAACGCAGCGTGGCTCTACCATTCAGGTTTTGTGGGGGCGGCGTTCAAGCCTTGTGATCAAACCGCCGACGCCGCGCCGCCAGAGGATTTCTAGAGGGAACGGCATCACGCAAACATGTCCCCGTTTCCTACTAGATTCTCCGAGGGGTTCGGATAAGATCGAAAGTTGAACAACCCGGGGGCGCCTCTAAAAGCTCAGACCTAGACTCGGATTAACCAGGTCAGTCGTGGGGGTGGGGAGAAACGCCCAGGTACATGTCTGGACCTGGTATAGAGCGCGTGTGTGTACTCTTGTTAGAACGATGTCTTGTTCCTATGCCTGTGTGCATGTTTAGTATATCATGTGAATGTGTGGTAGCACTTTGAGGACCGGAAGGCTTAGGACGCGTAGGGGCCGAAAGTGGAACGGGGCTTGTGATATCTGTGTCTTGAGGACGTATTACACTAAACGACTTTGTATATTCATTCAACGCTACAGCACATAGTGAATGTAACACGGTCGCAGTCCATCGCATATCGCATCAGATGCAAATTATAACTCTTTGCTAATACCACCTCTAACGTTTCAGTTTCTATATTGAGCTTGAAACTTATGTTTTTAAATAAATATCGTGTTAATCTACGATCCATCATTACCATTGATTCGTATGAGCCATATCTTATAAATTAATGTTTATATTTTCAAAGCTGCCTACAGTTAGAAAAACTATGATATGTGGGTTCAGGATTAAGTGTAATATCGCGCCGATAGTAACATCGCACTTTAGATCGGCAAAACAATAAAGCTGCTATAGTTTTTATGAGTCATAAGGTTTTCTTTTAATATGATATACTGTAGTTACCAAACATCCTCAGGGTTTCTAGAGGAGAAGGTTATCACGTCACGTTACATCACGTTAGCGTGTTCCCTTCTCCTCCTAGATTCTCCGAGGCATTCGTATCGGAATCGGGCAAAAGCTTAAAAGTGTACATGTTTTTTTATTAAAATTATACATTGTCTGTATTATAAGGGCGGAGCACACTCGAAGCGTGTTACCGGTGGGTCCATACGTCAATTTGCGGTTTAGTCTTAATACAAAGTTGTAATTTTAACAACAAATATTCTGTCAAAATATATAGTATTTTTGGTTAGTTAGGTATATTGACGTACAAACACCAGACTTTAGCTGATAAATTAATAATAAATCGACATTTTCCGCTACAAATGGCGTAACTCCAAATTGCGACTGCGGCTACCTGGCTAGGAAAAGAATGGGACTCCTAGGATCGGCTTATCCGAAACCGGAGGACTTCAGGCTCTCGAAACTCATGGCAACTATCTTTACAGATGAAGAAGAGTGAGGTTGCACAAAAGATCCCGATGGGTTAAAGTGCAATTGGGAGAGGAAGACCTTGGCAGGCTCCACTAAGATAAGATAAGATAAGAACTCCAAATTCCATACATTTAGCTACTTACTTTACTTTTCTTTCACCGTAGCGCAATTTCTTATAATATACCAATCGAACGAGCGTGAAAAACTAAGTAAGGCTACATCAAAAAGTCAATTTGCCTAAAATGGTCGATGCTACGTCGTTTTCACGCTGCACCAGTTGACTTCGCGTCTGGACTCCATTTCCATAAGCGCTCCTACGTCCCGCCTACGTCCGATAATCGTTGAGCGACTTATTCCATGTTGCAACGAACACGTCCTACAAAAAATCTGTCATAAAACCGGTGATAAAACATAGCGAAAAAATCGGTCCGACTGTCAGTCCTACAAAAGGTAGTTCGTGGGCGGGCAGCGTAAGTGGAAATGGAGTAATGTTAAGACATCGTCGTAGAGTGGAGTCATTTGCCGAGCTAAATATACAAGGAAACGGTCATACACCCTTTGCAAGCGGAAAGAGTCGATATGTTGAAACCACCTTTAATCGGACGTAGCGATGTAAGTGCGCGGTTGAGCTGAGGAGCGGCGGGCGCTCACAGCTCGTTGATCTTGAGCTTCTTGGCGTCGGTGGGCTCGTCGTCTTCCTCGTCCTCGTCCTCCCAGTCCCACTCCTGTTCTTCGTCCAAGTCCTCGCGCGGGGCTTCTTCCGACAAGTCCTCTTCTTCTTCGTCCTGTGTGAATGTTACAAGTGATCTAAATTAATTGAGGGTGTCTTGTCTAACTTATTTTTTGTAAAACATAAAAATACGTCACTAGATTATTTTTCTTTTTTCTTTCTTTTAGTTGATGGCTTTGAGCAGGTTTGCATATTTTGCCAGTGTCAAAATAATTTTCTTACAAGTTATATCTTTTGTAATATATGATGATGATGAATGATGATAGTAATAAGAAGAGAGAAATGATATACACCCTGACCCCATGAGTATCTCTGTAAAGATGTGGAGCTTAACTTAACCTCTAGCGAACTACTTGAGAGAATTTAAAAAGTGACGTTGCACTGTTTTGTTTTATTCTGATGCACGTTCACGAATACTTACGCACGTTGTAATTGCACATTAACGGTTAATAATCCACCATTATTTCACATTAATATTTAACATAACACAAATATTAGAAAATAAAACAGAACCACAGACATGACTCTTCACTTTCCCGCCAAGAAGTTGAATATTTTACTTGTCTGGAAATCGAAACCGTTTTTTAAACTATCTAAAATTAAAGCGACACCAATAGTGTCGCTTATAAGTGTAAATCTGTCATTGGTTTTCTGATGTATGCATAGCTACTCTTGTTTTGTTACTGTTGATTCATTTAAGAAAATAAAATAAATAAATAAGAACCAAATTCTCTATAGTAATGACAAATGTCAAACAAGGAGGAAATGCCAAATTTCTGATATCCCCGCTACACACGACTTTAAAGTTTATACTGACACCCCCACCATCCGTCAGGTCACAAAGCAGGCGCCGACAACCTACCGCAAGCACTAAAGCATGAGGCACCGTCCGTGTGCGTCAGCTCTAACGCCAGCTCAGGACGCGCCCAAGCGCATTCTTGCCCCGTGGACACGTATAGTCACTACCTAATATCCAGATAGGTTACCGGAGCAGTAAGCTCGCTCGCTTCTCGTTTTCTGACAGTTTACTAATTTCTGACAGTATAAAATAAAATAAATGTATTGTCGTGGCGTGTGGTGTCGTGTGGTGGTGCGTACCGCGGGTCTGGTCATGACGGAGATGGGCGGCGCCTGGTGGTGCGCGGCCACGCGGCGCTCGATGAGGTACGACACGTACTCGTCGTACAGCAGCCGGATCAGGTGGAACGAGCCGAACGACGCCGCCGACCTGCGCACGATCACAACACGACGCAACATGTACAATTATCATCATTTTTTAACAATCTAATTTTATAAAAAGCAATTCCTTTTTTGATAATTATCCGGTAGTTATCATTATTTTGATAATGTCAAAACCTGCAGTGAGCCACGTTGCGACCATACAACGACAAACATAACAGCGGCAGCCGGCGAGCGCCGCTCGCATATGATATGCAGTGGCGGACATATAATTAGAAACACTACCGACGGAACTAAACATTATTGCTGTGTCTCCTTGTGGCTTACCCGAATTTTGACGTGTTTGAGGACAACCTTAAGAATTTTTAAACAATATTCTTTTTTACGATGCCACAGATTTTCTATGGGATTTAAATCAGGGCTATTTGCAGGCCAGTCTAAGACGGAAATACGCTGTTCCCTAAGAAAATATTTTACACTGTTGGTGGTGTGTTTAGGGTCATTATCATGCTGAAAGGTCCAGGTTACAGGCAAATTGTCGTCAGAGTAGGGAATCATTGTCTTTTCTAAGATGTTTTTGTACTGCAGTTGATCCATTGTACCTTCAATCTTTCGAACGGGTCCAACTCCACATCCGCAAAAACATCCCCATACCTTGATATCGCCGCCGCCGTGCTTGACT
>CAUJAO010000140.1:0-13966 GCA_963082485.1 Eudonia mercurella
AGCAAAAATTACGATACGATATTATTTCATTGTTCGTAGTCACCTTTCCGGTCTGAACATGAGAATCTTGTGTTGTTACAAAATGGGTCAACCTTAGGAAGTGGAGAACCGGCTAGACTAGACCGGTTGTCTCAGCTGTCTCAAGAATAATAGTAAAAATGTATCGGCCGTCAATAGCGATTGGAGTTACACTGCAGAGCGCGTCTCCACAACTTCCGTAGATTTCGTATACAATGGTTATCATTAACTAGCTGTGCCCCGCGGTTTCACCCGCGTTAATAGTCATAGTGTGATGTAATATAGCCTATAGCCTTTCTTAATTGGTTGGTTATGTCAATAAAAGTATATAATAAGTTACCTGAACATATGATAGTTATAAGTGCTATAATAAATAAATATATAAAAAAAAAATTAAAAATAAAAACACATTGAGGAATTTTATTAACAAATTAAGAATTTGTCTGCTAAACAAAAGCTATTATAACATAAAATAATATTTTAATGATAAATCTTCAACTATAAAATAATTAATAATTAATATATTTAAATATTTTTTTTAACAGATAATAAATTACAAATAATGTAGGTAAGTAAAGTAAGTAAATATTCTATGTAGGTACCGCTGCGCTGGGCAAATGACATAAAAATACATAGTTATAATATACCGCGAGGTCTCACTGTGCACGTCACACGATGCCGCAAGCAAATCAAGATTATAAATGAATTTTTAGTCAATGATAAATTATAATACAAATAAATATGATATAATTATAATTAAAATAATAATGGTCTCTCTTCCTCTCTCCTAGTAAGCTGTGCTGTGCCTGACAGGGTCCATAATTGATCCATTGTAAAACCTACCATTTTATTGTGTAAACATTATGGAATGCAATAAAGTATTGAGTATTGAGTATTAATAAATGGACTATTCAATTTTTTTTCAATTCGAACCAGTAGTTCCTGAGATTAGCGCGTTCAACCAAACAAAAAAACAAACAAACAAACTCTTCAGCTTTATAATATTAGTATAGATATAAAATAAATAATCTTCTGTAACAAAACTTCAAACTTACAAGAATATATGCATCTCCTTTAAAGAAATAAGAGTCAAATGCTTGTCTATACGCCTATACAAACTCTGTTAAGCCTAATGCGAAAGCAAGTTTATTGGCCCGGTATGAAACGTTCATAAAACTGTCTGCTATAAGTAAATTTTTAGTTGTATTGCCATTTCATAACTCTTATCTATAAAAACATATGTAACACAACTCTAATGTTTTATATACACTTGCGGAGTGCGACCGAAACTAGTTTACGGATTTATGTTGCACAATGCACACAGCCGGTATGACACGCACGTGCTCAGTCTTTACAAAACAGCAGGGCTTACTGCATTATGCTGCCGTCAAAGCCCTGCCGGTGAATTGATATCGTGCTTATACATAATAATGAGCGAACATCGATTATTCGAGTTACGAGATTATAAATTTCAAAAGTTGTAGACCGATTTGGAATCAAATAATAAAAACGGTATTGATAAACTAGAAACAAACGAAATTATTTATCAATTATTTATCTGCTTATAAACGTCTCACAGCTTTATAATTATCTTTCTTTGAGCTTTATCAACATGAGCACTAGCCTACCATGGAAAAATCAGGCCATAAACTACTATGCTGGCCCAAGGCGGATGCAAACTGCAATCTCACGATACCTAACAACGACCACCATTTTGAAGCGCCTTCCGAAGCACGGAGGTATTTTGGCCACCCGCAACCCATTAAGCGATCGTCATCGCCAAAGTTGCAGTATCACAAACCAATCGCGCAAGCCACTGCGCGATTATGTCATGACTGGATGTCAAAGACAGAAGACAGAAAGTTTTGGAGATATATGGTAGATGCTTAGGTATTAAAATCAACAATTAATAATTTCCGCTGCCTTGGTCTAGTATCTCATGGTCATGGTCTCCACTCGACAACACGTTTTAGCTCCATTAATGTTATTATTTATTATTTTGTTATTTTTTATTATTCTCCATTATTTTTTTTGACGACCTCCTTGGTCGAGTGGCACACCGGTTTTAATGGTGTCGCTATCTCTGAGGTCCCGGGTTCGATCCCCGGTCGGATCAATTTAGAAATACCTGTTTTTCTATATTGTTTCGGGTCTGGGTGTTTCCTATGTATAATAAGTATGTATTTAAGTATATTAAGTAAGTTTATCCGTTGTCTAGTTAACCATATAACGAGTTTCTTAAGGAAGCTTTTCTTGGGGCTAGATAATTGGTGTGAGTGTGGGAAAACATTTATTTATTTATTTATTTTATTTATTATACCGATCTGAAAAAAATAAGAGCTGGGACTCACCCCTGTCACCGACGTACTCCTGGAAGTCGATGCGGCCGTTGCGGTCGCGGTCCTTCTCGCGCAGCGTCTGGTTTACGAGGAACGGGTGCATTGTCGCGTGCTCCTCGGGGTTCGTGAACACCTGACACACATTTACATCTCAGTAAGAGGGTATTAGCTGTACTCCCATTGGGATCTACTTAACATAAGGTGGAGTGGAGTCATTTGCCTAACCTAATTTATATAAAAAAAGCAACATCTCTTGGCCTCTTCTAATCTATCCATCTAATAGGATAAATTATGTTTTTTAAGTTTTGTTTTCATTGAGATTAAATAAATGATAGTGAGTTTATTCATAATATATTTTTTTGTATAATAATAGTAAAAAGACCCAATAACTTGTTTGAACAAAGACATTTTTGGGACGTAATAAAATCATTTAAATACATGAACACAATAGTTGAACCATTCGTCATCTTAAAGTCTGTCACCTATATGCATATTACGCAGGCGACTGTCTCAACAAGCCAGTTCTGATTTATCTAATTGGTTGTGACACACATTTGGGACTAGTTTGACCAAGACATATGTACAACTATTAATTTATTCATTCAACTACCATAAACACTATTAAACCAGTAGGAATCATGTCTTGATTCTATTAGAACAAGGGATGATTGATGTTGCAAAAACATCGATGATGACATCGATACTAGATGTTTATCGAGCACAAAACATCGTCATCAACAAATAAAATAACCACAAAATCACACATTTTTTAATTTAAGCGAGTGCAGCGCAGACGCAAAACTGCGAGTGAAACTCGCAGTTTCTTTAAGATAGCGAGCGAGCGGCGCGTAGCAGTTTTGTGACAACGGCGCACGACTACGAATACGCACGCACACTAATATCTGTACAGAGTAGGCTGGTGATTTAATTGGAGCAATGTTTACTTTCGTAAAATCATAGGTGTTTGGGTAAAAACTAAGAAAAGTCTTAATATTTTCATATTCATATTTTTTAATTGAAAAATAAGACAACAGTGGCCTGCGGTATATCAATACAAACATTTTGATTCCGGATTATTGTTTCATGTGCTATATTTACACAGTTTCTGAAGAAATAAGTTTATAGATATCATTACTTTTACATATTTTTCATGCAGTTTCTGGGTATTTGTTTCAAATCCCAAGACAACCATGGCCTTGTGAAAGGATCAAGCTAATTTACACTACTCCTTTTAATGTATATGACCTATTCAGCGCCTAGCACCAGTGACTTAAAAACACGTAAATTTTTGAAATTCCGCGCGGCACCCCCTTAACAAAGAAATGATTAAATTGGAGATATCAGGGCGAGGAACACATTATAAGTTCCAATATTTTTTGTCAATTGACTGTAAAATAATAATTTTGAAAGTGCAGAACCTTTCAACCTGTTGTGCTGTTGATATAGGGTTGAACCAGCCTTGACATCGATGTTACGATGTCGTCGTGACATCGATGTTACGATGTTTTATATAATGCAATATCGATGTTAAAACATCGATGTTTTATCTTTTAACAACGATGATCTCGATCATCCCTAATTAGAACTTTAAATAAAATTGTTCTGATAAAATTTTGTTTAAAATAAAGTATATTTTGCAATAGTTTCTTTAATATCACAAGGAAATTGCTTAATCTCATCTGACTGTGATAAATCATAATAATTGAATCCCTCCTTTTGTTATGGTGAGACTAAAATAAGATGGTAGAAATAAGACAGACATACCTATATAGAGCAAGCCATACTGCTAGCCAAACAAACCAATGTTTCCCAACTGGGAAGGAAGCCCAGTACGGTGTATCAGAAAGGCATACATGCAGCAGTAGGCAATACTATGCTGAAAGGAAGGAAAGAAAGACTTCTGGGTCTCAGAACAGTGGCTGGTTAAGAGGTTATCTAAGTAAGTATAGTAAATTATAATATAAAAACTAATTACCACAAACTCTGAAAGGTCCAGGGTTGCATCTTCATTAATGTCAGCTGCCTTGAACATCTGTTTCTCTTCACGCACCAGCTTAAATGGAAGTTCATTATAAACATATGATAACAAGAGATACAAAAGCAAACACACACACACCCTGTCTATTACACATGAATGTACTGATACAAAAGGATTTTTACTTTTAACTAGTTGTTTTATAAACTGTGAATATCGTATTGTTGTTGAATGTAAACTATCAATAGTAAGGTAGAAGTTTTCTTTAATAATGGATAATTAAACAGTCAATGTATGTGACGGTGCCAATCATCATTGTTATCATATCAGCCACTTGAAATCCACTAACGGCAGTTAATATACAGAGAAGAGAAAAGCAAAATGATGCTGACACTAACCTTGACAAGCTTAAAAAAAAAGTGTATGAATTAAGTTGAACTTATAATAATAATAAAAAAGAAATTCGCACCCCTACCATTCCAGAGTCTCCAGTGTCATCGGGGCCGAGTTCCTCCTCTGCGTCTACACCAAATGCATCATGCAGATACTCTGCCCAAGATATTACTCCATCTTGATTGTCATCTACTTCTGACATGCGTTCCTCAGCCTCTTCACGAGACAAATTTCTGCAGTATTCAAAACATTTAAAATAATTAGACGATTCCAGTATATGTGTGAGTATTGTGATAAAAATGAAATAACTCACTTACTACTGTAGAACCTATAAAATAAAGTTAACTGTATGTATACATGGAAGTTATAACTTTACATTTCAAGTGTTATCAATGAGCCATAAAATAAAAAAGACTTGATTGAATTAAAATTCTGGCTCTGTAGTGAGATTTACATAATCTTAAAAAGTTGCTCACATGAAAGAGTTTGAGATCCAAATCTTGAGTTCCATACGGTCAATGTACTGGTCCTTGTTGAGGTCCATCTTGGGCAGCAGCAGCGCCAGGCGCTGCTGCGACTCCTCGGGGCTGAGCCTGTCATACTCCTCCGCCTCCTTCACGCTACCTATAGTAAAATAATAAGTTACCACCAAAATGGACGGGACGAGAACTATCAACGCGTGTTTAACGGACATCGCACACTGTGCGGCCTATCGCATTTCTTATCAACGACTAGCTTTCGAGCCATTGCAAAACCACAGCGCCGCCGCGGGGGCGACGTCACGCTAAAGGAAAAAGATTGTAAACAAAGCCGGCACCTAGAATGGCTTCGTGGTCGAAGTCAGAGTTATGGCCGGAGTCGCCGTAGTGGTCGTAGTCCCTCGAGCGATAGCTGCCGTCGGTTTCTCGCTCTAGATTATTGTCTAGACTGTGACTGTGACTGTGAACAGCGGCGGAGGCGCAGTGCAACAGAACGTTGTGACCTAACAGCAACAAAAACGATAAGAAATGTCCACAATTCATCATGTATGTGATAAGCTTTCTTTGGTACAACTATTAATCTCAGTCAAATAAATAAATTATTCATTATATTTTATTAAATATGTATGCATTTCGTTTATTTTTACGTTTATAATCACAAGTTCACATCACATCCGAAAATAATGTCGACCGACTGTCACAATCAGTGTTGCCAGATCCATTTTTTAAAAATCCGTAGGGCTACGCTCAAAAATCCGTAGAAGTCTGTAGAATGCCTCTACAAAAATCCGTAGATCTATAGACATTTTTTAAAGCTAAACCTGACTATTTAGAGATGGACTGACCTTAAACCAAGTTCCTTGCCGGTAAAGAAATTGAAAAAAGATATAGGAAAATCGCCAAGACAAAGGAAAACAATGCCATAAAAAAAGGAAAACAATATTACAATTTTTTTGTACAGTGTTTTTTTTTTTAGACTTCTTGGCGGGAAAGTGAAGAGTCATGTCTGCGGTTTTGTTTTATTTTCTAAAATTTGTGTTAAGTCGAATATTAATGTGAAATAATGGTGGATTATTAACCGTTAAGTGTTCGTGAGTGTGCATGAGTGTTGGCAAATGAAACAAAACAGTGCAACGTCACTAATCAAATTCTCTCAAGAAGTCCGCTTGAGGACTTAGTAAAGCCCCACATCTTTACTGAGATACTCGAGGGGTTGGGGGTATATCATTTCTCACTTCTCATTTCCATTATCATTCATCATCATCATTTCCATTATCATTCATCATCATCTTTAGGATTATAATACTAATGAAATTAAGAAACTAATGACATGGCAGCATGGTCTATGACCTTAGCCGGTTCCTCAGAGAACAAACTATTAAAAAAAAAAAAAGTGTTTTTTTTAAAGTGGCGTTCACATCTTTTGTGGTTGAGATGTATTTTGCCGATGACAACTTTTATTGTCTTGGTCACTGGTTTGGAGTATGTTCGATTTAAATAATTTTGTTTGGTTGTAAGTAAATAAATAAATTAGGCTGGTTCGAACCTAAATTATTATCTAACTATAAAGACAATATTATAATAGCACTTTTTAATTATTAACCTAAAATAAGTTGACATTGACAGTAGTAGTTGTAATATACGAAGGGAAAGGCAATGGTACAGAGTCATACTGCCAAATCTTGAAAAATCATTACAAACATAATTACAAAAAATGAAACGTAAGTCACAGGACTTCCTTTTTTTACAGTTCAGTTTCGTTTTACGCAAAATTTTATTCGATTTGAACTTACTAATGTTTAGGTCGGGTGGATGAAATCCAAAAAAAAACCGTAAATTTGTGACTAAAATGAGTATATCCGTAGATAAGACCTAAAGCAGGCCTACGTCACTCCATGTACTTGCGCGCGTTAGATACCTACCGAGCGGCTTACCGCCGGCGGCAGTCTAAAAGCCAGTGGACTGTCGCAAGCGCTCGTTATTGTACGCTCGTTCGCTGTGCACGTTGCGTCATTTATAAAACATCGATCATTTGTATTCTATAGTTATTATTAAATAAGTATTGTAAATAGTGAATAAGTTTAATATATATGTTGATTGACATTTGTGTGTTTTATATTATTGTAAATAGTAATTTTGTGATTAAAAATCGCGTTTTAATAATATAAAACAATGCCACCTGGCAATTTTTGTGAAGTTGATAATGAGGAAGATGTAAATGATAACTAATCGCGATTGCTTAGCCCTAAAAAAACGAATAATTAATCGTGATAACAACTACGTAAAAATCAAGGCGATATCATAAAAATTGAATTTTTTATGAATTAATCAATTTGGGAGCACCGAAACTGCCTACCCGCGCCCGCGTGATCTCTATGACGTCACATCGCCGGTCGCTGCCTGCCTCGCCCGCCGCGCCGCTCGGCCGCCCCGCATACGACGCGATGGTTTTTCTTTTAAGTAATTCACTTTGGCTACCTACTTTCATGCGTTTGTGTTCTATTTATACCGAAAAGTTGACCTTCTTATTTACGACTTACGCGAAGTACCTACATCAGTGCAGAGATCCAAGGACAAAAACTTGCTAAGTAAGTACACATTGTGATATAGATATATAGTATAGTCGATACCTATCTACTTAGAGGGTAGGTACTTACCTACCCTCTAAGCAGTGAGTGTGGGTGTGCGACGATATTATGCATAAAGTACTTAATAGTAAAAGTAGTTTGTAAGTCACTACTAGGAAGTTCATTATTTCGTTGTGAGTTGTGGCTGAGCATTTGTATTCAAAGGCCTTTTTTTAGCTTCCCAGTTGGTAACCAGATTGCGAGCTTATTGTTTGTGACACTATTATTGTAGGTACTTAATACAAACAATATGCGCGGAAAGAATAGTTTTCGTCTAGGTACTAGTGCTGTCCGTTTTTGCAATCTCTTATCGATAAAAATAAGTTTCGTTCTATAATGTGTTAAAACAATAAGCCAAAAGAAGACGTTATGTTTTAATAGTTGTAGTTGGGTGTAAGTTTACTTTTAAATTTAATTTAATTTTTTTAGTTAAATTATAATAATAATTTATTTCAAGATTACATTCTGTTGAAATAACATTAAATTATAAATGTCAAATATACAAAATCTGTGAAAAACTTCGTTAAATTACTTTAACTTAATAGGCCAACACTGTAAGCAAGTACGAACGAGTATCTCATATCAATTATTTATTACACAAATCATCATCATCATCAGCTCATTTATGTCGCCACTGCTGGGGCACGAGCCTTCCCTATGGATGGATAGGGAGAACGGGGCATGAACTACCACGCGGACCCAGTGCGGATTGGTGGTTGTTAACGACTGCTAATGCAGCCGGGACCAACGGCTTAACGTGCCTTTCGGAGCACGAAGGAGCTCGAGATAATAAATTTTTGGTCACCCATCCGATGACCGGCCTTTGTGAAAGTTGCTTAACCTCAGCACTCGCAGACCGGGCGCGTTAACCAATGCGCCATCGAGCTCCTCATTACACAAATAGTACCTAATATATTGGTACTTCTTACCTATAATGCAAAATGTATAGATATAATTAGTACCTACTCGCATTAAAATGATCTTCGCAACAATGTCTACTTGTTTTGGTAGATAACGTCTCTTCTCATCAGGTTACACCACTTGTTTCTTAGTTTTTTGTCATTTGGAACATGAAAAAAGTACTTTTCCGGTGTGCTAATTGTTGTATTAGTAGGTACATAAAGGTACTACACAACATCTATACGGTATTTTTTTTCCATATTTACCAAATATAAACGAAGATAATTAAAGTAATGCAAAAACAATGCTTCGGATACTGCGCGCAAACGAGCAATGATATCTGGACCGGCGATGTGACGTCACGCGCTAAGCGGTCAAGCGCGCTCTGGATTTAAGAACTCCCAAGTTCAAAAAATTGTTAAAAATACAGTTTTAGAGATATCGTAAAAATTCTTTCACTATTACTATTAAGATTTTAAGTTTGATTTTTCTACATAATAAAATAAAAACACTCATCTTCCTCATTGTAAATCAAACAAAAGGAATAAAAACCTGTCATTTTTTAGTTTGCCTGTTGATGAAGAATCTACCTAATGAAACTATTTTAAGTATAGGTACATTATAGATACGTACTTATTTGGATGAATTTATAGAATAGAATAGGTTGGTTTTAATTACTTACTTTCAACATTAAAGGCGGATTTTGAGTCACAACATAAAAATATAAATCTAAAAATGTATGAAACAATGTATGTATGAAATCGATTCCGTTCTGACGCGACACGACACGTCAGACAAATATGAACGACCTGTGACTATGTCTGCATTAAAGTTTGTATGATGAATGTGGTTACCTATTTTATACTCGAGTTATGGATTATATTCCTTATTTACAAAAAATAAAGAGTATAATCCATCTCTATACCCACTCAGTTCTCTTTCATATCATAACACTTTCATACGAAGGAAAATCTATATTCCAGCAGTGGGATATTATGGACTGATGATGATGAAGATTTATAACTTTAAGTAGGTAATTCATTTAATATCATAGGTAACATTATAATCAAAACTATAAATGAAAGCATGTGTGAAATTGTAACCCGGTCAAAATTAGCTGATATTAAAGTAGGTGTGCCACAAGGATCCATATTGGGACCTATACTATTTATAATCTTCATAAATGATTTGATTAGTTATGTTACAAAAGCTCATAAATCTGTGGAACTAATACTCTTCGCAGATGACACCAATGCAATAATTTCTGATAAAAGCTTAATAGGCTTAGAAACAACAGTAAATCAAATATTACTAACAATGGAAAGTTGGTTTACTGTAAATGGTTTATCAATCAACAGTTTATCAGTCATGTTGTTCAAAACCCACTGTAGGGATTACAGTAACTTAAATATTAAACTGAATGATGACTCTGTACAATCGGTAAAGTCTTCAAAGTTTTTGGGAGTCAGGTTTGATGATCAACTAAAGTGGAAGGAAGAATTAGAAGACATAGAAAGTAAGATCAGTTCGGCCTGCTATGTTCTACGAAGTCTTAGAGATGAAGCAGATATAAAGCATCTGAAACTATTATACTATGCTTTAGTAGAATCAAGGTTGCGTTATAGCATATGTTGCTGGGGCAGAAGTTATGACTGCAATGTTAATAAGGCTTTCATTCTACAAAAAAGGGCGATCAGGACAATGGTACGCATATCCCAACAAGAGTGTTGTTGAGAGCATTTTAAGAAATTGGTAATATTAACTGTTCCTGGTCTATATATTCTAGTGATATTAACTCATTTTGCTAAAACTATAACAGAATACGAAACTAATAAGGAAAAAGACATTAGAGTTGCCACAAGAAGACAGGGTCTTAATCAGAAAATCGTTCCTAGAATAAATATAGTCAAGCATTGTCCCAAATATCAGTCAATACTTTTATTCAATAAACTGCCAAATGAGTTGAAAGGTGTAGTGTACGAGTCAAATTTCAAAAATAAGCTAAAAACATACTTGTTGAAGAAATGCTTCTATTCCATCAATGACTTTTTAAATAGCAAGTAATTTTTTTTGACTGGTTTTCCTTGGAATATTGTTATGACTGTGAAATGTCGGTACTTTGAATTACTGTATACCTAGTTAACAAACAATGTAAATGATGTTATATTTAAGTAAGAGAATGACTCAATTTATCTTGATTATTGGACCATCACTTATTTTTTACCTTCTATTTTAATAATATGTATGTAGATTCACTAATTGTAATACTTTCGACACAATGAATATTGTTAAGAAATAAATAAACTTGAAACTTGAAACTTGAATCCGAGTTCCATGTTTTCATACTGATCATAAACAATTGAGCTTTTCAATTTATCATTCATTTTAATTTACATTACAAAGCTTAAACAAGCCATTTAGACACAGATTAATTTAGGTACAAGTTATTGTGTGTGAACAATATTTTTATCGTAGCAACAGCCCTATCATTACTACGATGGCAGCAAGGCCGCGCGGCTGCCTATCGATAACAACTCTATAGTCGAGCCTATTAGGTATAATTTAGCACGCTAGTGAAGTAGGCTATTAACGCAGTAGGTATACGAATTTTTGTAGGGTATTTATCTGTTACGAAATAACTATTACCTAATCTGTGCCTAAAGTCCGTAGATCTACGGACAAATCCGTAGGTCTGGCAACGCTGGTCACAATCACAATTTTGTGAGCAGTGTTGCCGTTTCGAAAAAAAAGTACCCAGACCTCGATGAAAAATCCCTAGATTAAAAAAAAGTAGATTTGAAAAATCCGCTAGAAATCGCTAAATATCTATATTATAGTCTAAACTCTTTTTTGTAGCAATTTTGCAGTTGTATTTATCGTTTTTATCGAAATAGGATAATAAATCATGCTCAAAAATTATAATATCTTTATTCCTCATGAAGTAACCATTATTCTGGTATAAATTTTGCTCAATAATTAATATTATTATTATTAACCAAAAAACTTCGAAAATAGCTTTAAGTTAACTGTGAATTTCTCCTATCTACGAATTAATTTAGAATAAGATTTTTTTTCTATACATACATACATACATACATACATACATACATACATACATACATACATACATACATACATACATACATACATACATACATACATAACGTGCGAGAATAGGTATTCGAAGCACGGAGGAGCTCGAGATGATAAATTTTTGGTCACCCATCCGATGACCGGCCTTTGCGAAAGTTGCTTAACCTCAACACTCGCAGACCGGGCGCGTTAACCACTGTGCCATCGAGCTACATACATACATACAAAGGTTTTCTCTTTATAATATTAGTATAGATGAAGCTATAGCTTGTGGTACAATTTTTTTTGAGAGGGTTTGCTGATTTCTTCTGGCGGCATTTTCAGCGTTACCGGGCCTTTTTTGGGGGCGTGAGGGTTCCTCAAGCCATGCAAAACGAAACACCGTCACAGGTTTTCTAAAGGGAATTGCATCACGTGGGTTCAGGGTGCCTAGTGTGAGTTTGTTTACTAACCGTATTCATTCGAATACGTTAACGAAAACGAAAATGAGTATGGCATTGAAGCAGCGCCTCCTGGCGACATACGAGAGGAGTTACTTTTTTTCCATACAAATTCTTGTTGTCGTGTGAGCGAATGGCGAATGAGATTCGCACTAGGCATCCGGATCGGATCGGGAGCGAAACGACCCGAGAGCAAAAAAAAAGGCTAAGACATCGGCTCGGGTTGACCGGGTCGTATGGGATATTTTGACAATATTGCTGACTGTACCTTAAGGTTTTAAAAAAATAAACGAATGTGTTCGAAAATAAAATAAAGGTTCGCGCTCCCTGTTGCCTGCGCACGTAAAAAAGGCTGTTAACTGTTACATTCATCACCGGTATCGACTATTCCACGAAACATCAATGATATGGCGTCATAAAACTTTATGTTTCGCGCGAATCGCCATCGCCATCGCCATCGTCATAGCCATCGCCATCGTCATCGCCATCGTCATCGTCATCGGCATCGTCATCGTCATCGTCATTGCCATTGTCATCGCCATCGCCATCGCCATCGTCATCGTCATCGCCATCGCCATCGTCATCGCCATCGCCATTGTCATCGCCATCGCCATCGCCATCGTCATCGTCATCGTCATCGTCATCGCCATCGCCATTGCCATCGCCATCGTCATTACCATCGCCATCGCCATCGTCATCGCCATCGTCATCGCCATCGCCATCGTCATCGCCATCGCCATCGCCATCGTCATCGTCATCGCCATCGCCATCGCCATCGTCATCGTCATCGCCATCGTCGTTTATGTCCCCACTGCTGGGGCACGAGCCTTCCCTATGGATGGATAGGGAGAACGGGCCATGAAACACCACGCGGGCCCAGTGCGGATTGGTGGTTGTTAACGACTGCTAATGCAGCCGGGACCAACGGCTTAACGTGCCTTCCACGGAGGAGCTCGAGATGATAAATTTTTGGTCACCGATGGGTGACCAAAAATGATCGGATGCGATGACCGGCAAAGGCCGGATTAAAGGATTACCATGACGATCGGTCTATAATCAAAGAAGCTATTCTACAATACCAAATCTAAAGGGACCACCACCAACTGGTTTTCAAAAATTTTTCACCATGTTGTAGCTAAACTAATACTCTAGGACCCTTTTGTTTTTTCTTAAGTCGGTTTTTTTTTAGAAATATTTACAATTTAGTATACAAACAACGCTCACACGTGTCTCGATAAATTCCTGAACTCTTGGTAGGTACGTCTACTATTTCCATTTCGATTCTCCTAAAATCCTCGGAGCTATGGCAAAAAATACGTCTCAGGCGTTTTGTGTTAACTATTGTGTTAGCGACTGGCTGCAGGTCCAAACCTAACCTTTGTTATATACTTTTTTTGATATTGACGTTGTCTGCCTTTTTCTGATTGTCATTGTTTTTGTATTGTCAGGTATAGTTCGCGCCAAACTTCTAGTCCCCTCTGAAGTTGCTTCGTTGCGCAGCTGTACAGTCAGGCCCTACCGCTCGTCCCCGCCTTCGCCCTACTGACGCCTATTTTTTACTACTGCGACGCGAATCGCGCCAACTTCAGAGGGGACTAGAAGTTTGGCGCGACCACTCGTTGTTAAACTTGATTATACTCAAGTAGTTAAATGTCTTTGTTATACTCTTATGCTTGAATATACCGTGTTTTCATCATCATCA
>CAUJAO010000141.1:0-32979 GCA_963082485.1 Eudonia mercurella
CCAAGTTCAGCCCCCCCCCCCCCCCCAACGCCCCCGGCCCTATTGATAAGCGGCGAGTGATTGCTGCACCTCGCCGCAGGGCTGCAAGGACGGGAAGATTATGGGGGCGGCGGACATAGCTCGGGGTCGGACACGTATGCACGTCTACCTGCAACAATTATATTTTTTTCTATTCTATTTACAACACAGTCTTAGATTAGCTTTGTTCCGTATAAAACCACACATAAAAAGAAATAAAATAGTATTGTGTACGAAACCTCCCTCCGTAGCGCATTTTGCAACTCGAACAGTTGATGGGCTAACGTACCCGCCTAGCCTATGTGCCTATGTGACTATGTGTCCTAGCCATGTGCAGTGTTTCAATTTGTATTTCCCTGTGGATGTATCCATGCGCACCGAATATCTACTGGACTGGATTTTAATCATAGTCAACATGCTTCCAAGTAACGTCAGATAAATACTAATCTTTTGTATTGATTCAACATTGTTGGGCTATGACTTGTATCATATAGTTATTATGTAAGCAGCGAGCGAGCGGCCCCTGCGGGCTGCGACTAAGTGTGCCTCTGCAGGCTGCCTAGTGCGAGTCTCATTCGCCATTCGATCACGTTAACGAAAACGAGAGTATGTATGGCAAAATTTTAACTCTCCTCGTATTCCACCAGGAGGCGCTGCTTGAATGTCATACCAATTGTCATGTCTGTTAACGTGATCGAATGGCGAATGAGACTCGCACTAGGCACCCTGCACACCCAGCACCAGGCATCCAGATGAATGGTGTAAGAACGCATACGGGACAAACAAAGGAACATTACTTTTTATACTATACATAGAAAATTAGGCATGTGTGCTTGCACGAGGGCCCTGCGTGTGCTCATTCAACTGATAAATCTGTTTCTAACTAATTCAAAAACACCATGATACCATGGAATAATAAATACGTATATGTTTATTTACAATAGTAATTTGATTGTAACAGCGTTCAGTGTCAGCGTTCACAGTCCTACGTCTCGCAAGGGCTCGTAGGTACTGAAAATCAGCGCTACGGGTTATGTGGCTACGAGTAGTCCGTAGCGCACGCCGATGCTTTTTTCATTATTTCCTGTTTAAATAATTTAGTTTTTGTATTTTGTATGTGCGTATAGTGTTGGTCAAATAAATACGTGTTCTGTTCTATTATTCTAATGTTAAGTATCATTTTACATCATTTATTTCTCCATTATAGTATATGTGCCTACTTTGTTAAATACTGCAGCATAAAATGACACGTGCTAAACAAAAAACCTGTATACCTTTTTCTTTACCTGTATAAGCTTTTAAATTATTGGAAGGAGACAGAGCAGGCGCATTTGAACATACGACCATAATGAATAAATGAACGAGATGTTAGGTACCAAATTTTGTTCGAGTACCTATTGATCACAATCCGCTTCCAACAATGCGTACTGCGGGAGAATGGCCGGGATCAGCGCGATAACAATGGCCGCGGTCGCCGCGTATCGCGGAGTCACGGCCGCCTGCGCCCGCGCCGCCCGCAATCGCAGAATATTGGCGCTCGCCAAAATACGGTAACATTACACCTGAGTAGCTCGGTAGCGTACCATGAAACTTAGATTGCATTAAAGCAAAATGAAAAACAAAAAAATTCAATCGAGTATTAGTTATCCGGTAGTCTCGCATGGTCGCAGCCACTATAACCCGGGCTGCACCAGTCCCGAGACCAGCTCCCAGCGACCCCCACAATGAAGCAGTGCTCAGACCCTCAACGCTGTTTTAACTTTTGTTGGCAGTACCACAGCGTTTTCTGGTGTAAAGAATTTCGCAGCTCGCAGCGTCGGATTTGATAAAGTGCGCTGTAAAATTGCCACGTGGTTGACTATTTATTAGTACGAGTATATCCATTTAATTGAGATGACGGAGTATATATAAATCATTATATACTAAACGAGAAGATAGGTTGTATGCCATTAAAATATATCATACATAGTAAAATTTCATTAATACAAACCTGTAATGTATTTGTCGTTCATATTACTCGTATAAATAATTAAATAAACTTCCCGCAAGAAACAACGCTACGAGTGGGTACTTATAATTTTTAAATATAAAAATAAACTATAATATAGTATGATATAGAGGTAATAAAATTATTAAATAATGAAATATCAATGATTATGTTACGGTAAATGTAATTAATTAATATTGTGTTGTGTCTTAATTTATTGTTTGACGTAAAAAATTTTGATGATTATTTTATTGATTATTTTAGGATGTCGTTATAAACAATCTAAACCTCTTTCCAAATACGGAGGAAAATATTACCACGCTTCAGGGGCTTATTCCCGCCCGCTCCAAGTTTTAGTTCCCAAGCGCTCCAAGAGTGCCATCCCCGAATATTGTTTCGACGATGTTATACGATTAACATAGATAGAGCAAGCGCTAAGATTTATTTTAAAGAAAATTATAATATTTGCACTGCGTCGTGCAATAATTTTATCAAAATAAAAATTAACATCATAAAAAGTAAATTATTAAAAGGATATACCTAGATACAGATATTAAATACTTACCTGCAATTGTTAAGCACATATTTGAGTACCGCACATTATTGGGTACCACACATAGAAACTAACGTGTTTCCGAGTCATGCTGCGCAGATGCGGAAGACAATCACGTTGCGTTATCAGAAGCGGCTGCAAGGTGCAGCCGGCAGCCGTGCGCCGGCGCAGGGCACAGGCCGAGGGCCGGCGCCCACCCGCGCCCGCGCCCGCACCTACAGGGAAAATAACACCGATCCCTTCTGGGACGCGTTATCTGCGCCCGCGCACCCCGCCCCCGCCTCCTCTCCGTACTATATAACTCATAGCAGGCTTACTCCCGCACATTCACCCTTGTGTTGTAGACGGAGTAGCATCGCCAGAGAATTCAACGCTAATCCCACATCACAATGGCCGCCAAATTCGTCGCCTTCGTCGCCTGCCTCGCCCTCGTAAGTGTATCTTTATTAAATAAGAGGTTGTTTATGTGCTCTTTTATCGTCGTCTGTCCAATTAAGGCGGATGCGCTCGTTGTGTCGTGTACTCGCGTCCGTGTAACCGCTGTCCGTGTGTCCGCAGGCGCACGGCATGGTGCGGCGGGACGCGCCCGCCGCCGGCAGCAGCGCGCTGCAGGACCTGGAGAAGCACGCTGCCGAGTTTCAGAAGACGCTCTCGGAGCAGTTCAATGCACTCGCCAACTCCAAGAGCACACAGGACTTCAACACCGCGCTCAAGACTGGCTCCGACTCCGTGCTGCAGCAGCTGTCCACACTCTCATCCAGCTTGCAGGGCGCGGTGAGTCACTGAGCGACGACTCACTCTCGCATTTACCGGACACTTATTTCTTGAAAGTTTTATCAGTGTGTAATTATTTCTTTTATCAGCGTTCCGAGAGAATTCGCTATAGCGATTAGGTGCTAATTATGAAATAAGACTATTTCATCATTATTTATGATACGTCGAGGTAGAGATAGGAGCAGTGTTAATTAAAAGTGTATTACATAATGTGAAAATATGAACCAAAAGTTTCTAACATAAATATGTATACCTTCACAAATATAAAACTTTTTTTACTCTTGTAGACCCTTTCTTTGCCTACATTTAGTGTGGCTTTTGTGGAAATGGAAGCAAAGCGTTAAGAACAAGCCGTCCTACCAATAATAAGATATAATAATTATATCCTTGCTAGTGAACGAAATCAATGAAGTAATAGAACCTAATACTTGATCTAATTATTTATTACCCTACAGTGGTGAGTAATTGTAGCAGCGAGGTAATAGTGTGATTTGTGTACAGTTGGGTGACGCTAACGGCAAGGCGAAGGACGCGCTCGAGAAGACCCGCCAGAACATCGAGAAGACCGCCGAGGAGCTGCGCAAGGCGCACCCCGAGGTGGAGCAGCAGGCGGGCGCGCTGCGCGACAAGCTGCAGGCTGCCGTGCAGAACGCCGTGCAGGTGCCGTACCCTCCCACCGCCATCGCCACCGCTGGCTGATTCTCTACCTTCATTCATTGGACGGTCAACCAGCTGATGACAAGGCTGTGCAAGTGTGCAATGCCCGCACCATTTATTAAAACAGGATTACCATGATCTATCTACTCAACACTTAACATCTTTATGATAGTCAAATCACTATTTTAAAGATATTATTAACAAATATTACGCAATACTATGAGTTAGAATATTAATTAAATAATAATGGCCGCAGAACTACGTCCTGACACATAATATCTTATTATGTTTAATTAATATGTGTGTTTTAAAGTAGGTATGTGGTGTGTCGTATTATAATAAAGGGTACAAAGTGCTAACAAATGGTTCTGTTCGCAGGAGACCCAGAAGCTCGCCAAGGAGGTGTCGACCAACCTAGAGCAGACCAACCAGTCGCTGGCGCCCAAGATCAAGGACGCCTACGACGACTTCGTGAAGGGCGCCAAGGAGGTCCAGCAGAAGCTGCACGACGCCGCCAGCAAGCAGTAACCGACCCCCCCATCCCCCCCATCCCCCCCGCGCACTGCAGCGAATACGAGTTGCAAAATAAATGAATATCATTTTGTACATACAAGTTGTAGTTTTTTTTGGTTTTATGTTTCCTTTTAAAGCAGGTTTGATTAGTTGGTGTGTGATTATCTAATACAGATTGTATGTAACTGTAAAACCACATGCGCGTGCGTATTAGAATACCGCAAGGAGCAAATTGATGTATGGTGTGAGGTATTTGTGACGAACGTAATCGTAAAAGGATTCGGTCACGGACTCCTATACAATCACAATGTTACATTAAAACTAATTTGTTACTAAACTACATTATATCAGACAGCCGTGGCACAAAATAAAGAGACCTAGAAGACCCCTTGTATGGACACGGATCTCGGAACAGCTCGGAACAGCCCGAGCTCCGAGCGCAACGGCCGCGAGATTCCGTGTTGCTGTTGAGAGGTTGTCTCTGCGTGCGTTGCTCGAGCGCATTTGTGCGAAGCTTATCTTCTGCAGCTCCTTATTTGGTAACCGTGGTGTTAAAATTAATATTTATTAGTCTTTCAATTCAAAATTTAAAATCATTTATTCAGTTTAGGCTACAAATACATAGCTCTTATGAACGTCATTACGCCATTGATTCGTAAGTCTACTCTGGGCGGGAGACCTTGTACTGGTAATACAGGTGCACTTTCACATTATTATCTCACTGCAAGTCCCCACTGCTGGGGTATCCTTTAGCTATAGATGGGTAGGGAGAATAGGCCATAAACATCCACGCGCGCCCAGTGAGGGGTGGTGGTTGTTAACGACTGCTAATGCAGCTGACCAACGTGGCTGTACGTGTGCAAGATGAAACATTCTTGGTCACCCATCCGATGATCGGCTTAACCCTAACCTAGGGGCCTAGTAAGTAGTAGATATTCGAGAGTTCGGGTGCTAAAAACTTTTTGAAAACAAGCTTTTATTACTTGTAAAGAACTAAAAAGTTAAAAATAATTTAAACCTGATAATAAGAAAAATTTTTTTATAAATAAAAGCGTGATACATTGTGATTGCAAAAGATTTTTTTTTTTCAACTTTTTTAGTTCTTTTTTTTAACAAGTAATAAAAGCTTGTTTTCAAAAAGTTTTTTTTTCTAATATTTTTTTTAAAATCTTTGGGACAATCATCAACCAAGCGGCCGTGGCTAGTTCAATTAAATCCGCACTATCTTTGGTTGGTGATTGTCCCCGCCTGCGACACATATCAATATTCAATGTAATTATAAATACTCATTTAAATACTCTGGTACCGTAGAGCTTGTTTTTTTCTTTTCAGTTTTTTCTCTTTGCAGTAATTTTTTATGTAAGTCCGGTTTTTACGAGTATATAATTGTTTTTTATATAGTTGTTTTTTAATAATACCTATGAATTTAAGTCATAATTGTTTTAAACAAAGTAAGAAAAGGAGGCATTGTTAATGAACTACGGGATTTTTGTATTGATAGATAATGCATTGTAATGTTTAGGTTCTAAAACTTAATATCTAATATTATTTTTACACAACTGCTCAAAAAAGGAATGTTATGTTTTCAGGGCATATGGATGTACGTACGTACTGTCTATTTTTTTTTCCATCAAAGCTCCTGGGTGCCTCGTGTGCATTTTGTTTACTATCCGTATTCATTCGATTACGTTTACGAAAACGAAAATTAGTAGGTATGGAATTTTAGCAGCGCCTCCTGGCGACAAACGAGAAGAGTAAAAATTTGTCATACAAATTGTCGTTGTCGTTAACGTGATCGAATGTCAAAAATAACTCACACTAGCCCCTCTGAGCGTTCGAATTGATTTAGAGATATGTGGTGTAATTAGAACCCTTCGGCCACTTCTTGGGTTACAGCTAGTCAAATAAAAATGTCCTTTAATATCCTACGTTGTGGTCACGGTACATAATAAAATTCTATATGATTATAATGTCAAACGTTACCGTTTCATATAAAAAAGAACTACACTTTTACTACTATTAAAAGGTATTAAATAAAGAACAAAATAACAAAAATATAAATAAAATAAGAATCTGTATGTATTCTAATTTTTTGTGGAACTTTTCTTATACGGCGTAGGAGTTCTACTTGAACTGATAATTGATTATCAGTGTACGGCCTGTGTGATGG
This sequence comes from Eudonia mercurella, assembly GCA_963082485.1. Classification (NCBI taxonomy): domain Eukaryota; kingdom Metazoa; phylum Arthropoda; class Insecta; order Lepidoptera; family Crambidae; genus Eudonia; species Eudonia mercurella. The sequence goes on from CAUJAO010000141.1 coordinate 6,673, forward strand.
CGGTCCTGAGTGCCTGGGGCGACTTTTATTCGCCATTCGATCATGTTAACAATAACGAGAATCTGTACGGCAAAATGTTAATTTACCTCGGATATCACCAGGAGGCGTTGCTTCAATGCCATAGGAATTCTCATTTTCCTTAACATGATGTTATAATAATCACCACGCCGCATCAAGATGACGTAGCCAAGACCACCACTCGAGATGACGCCACCATGTCCATCCCACGGGCACTCACACACCGATAACAAACAACGCATTGTAATTTGTACCATTTCCTGGCGCCTTGATAATGTTGTCTCTGCGAACCCTCGCACAATAGCAAACTGTATCTTTGGAGAGTAACTTATCTATCCGCTTATCTATTGTATTATTTTAGCAAAGTTGTAATTGTAAGTGCTGCCCTTTTAACTATTCACTCACTGTCTTTTGTTACGAATCCTTTGTCTAGATAACCATTTCTCGAAGATTCGTCATTTCTTTTTTATGTTAAACTGTTAGTTAAAACAAGCTGGACACGCCAGACGAGCGTCATTCTACATTTTAAACTCGGAAGGACAAGTGTTCCTAATAAAGTTGAGCTTATATCCAAGTCTCACCTATCGCTACTTATAACAATTTGGCGCAGTTCGGTAGGATCACGGGATCCGCCGTGCGACGAGAGTAACGCGTACAAGTTTCGCGACTGGGACAAACCTCGCCCAAGTGAAAAAGTGCCGTGGTAGCTGAAGGCTTTTAATCGTTTCGCTGAACTATTTCCCGCTCCTCATAATTTTCTGGTAAGTGGCTAAACTTATTATTCAACTCCGAAACTCTATACGTCCATATTCATCCAATCCTTTCTGAATAATTTTTGACTTTTATTTCAATTTAATCTTGTCGTTTTTATTTCTTTATACTATTTTGTTTAACTGTTTTATTCTAAATCGTACAAAATCGTGTTATAAATAATTAACTTCACGCGTAGTGTTTTAATGAGCTTACAGAAACATCACCTATGTCATCAGTCAATCTAGGCACACTAAGTAATCTAATTCCATCATTTGATACAACTCAACCTGGTCAGAACTACCGGTTTGTCCTATCTAGTGACGCAGTGTTTGGGTTAGCGAGCGAGGACAAAAAGGAAATCCTCCTTGTATACGCGCTTAATAAAATTGTAGGTTAGGCGCACCGGACGTGCATAGTAGGCAGAACTCCGTTTGGGATACGCTTAAAACATATTTAATAAGTAAATTTTCAAATGTAAAAACTATTTCCCACTTAATGCTAGAACAGCAATCGCTTTTCAAAAACATAACGAGTTTCTTACGGATTATAGGGTCGATTTGTGTCGTAGCACAATAATAGAAAAATTAAATACTGAAATAACGGACAGTAGTGTAAGAGGCAGAATTAATTGACACCACCGAAGAAACCACCATAAGCGTGTTGATGAACGGTCTCAACACGGACCTCGGTACAATGTTCCGTACGAAGGAATTTAGCGACCTGGGGGTCGACCGCCTAACACTCTCGCTTTCGATCGCTTTGAAGGCGAGGCGAGGAGGAGGCGTCATCTTGTCATTTCGAAAGCAATATGAAAGCAAAATCGAAAGCTATAGGCTATAGCTTTCGATATTATTCGATATTATATTTCGATATTATATTAGAAAACGAGGCGAGGGCTCCGCCTACAAAGCGATCGAAAGCGAGAGTGTTACGCGGTTGGGGGGCTGGGGGCGGCAGGCAGGCAAGTTCGCCCTCAGATCATGATCTGAGAGTTCGCCCTTCAGGAGGACAAAAGAAGAGCTATGAACAATACTAGACAGGCGCTATATAGAGCTCATCCCAGTCCAAGACCGCTTTCTGTGCCTAACCTGAAACCTAAGACGTACCTACCAAGCCAGACCCGCAATCGCGTATCCTAATAAACCTAACTTTAATAACCATACAAATTCACCAACGATATGTAGTTACTGCAAAAACCCAGGCCACCACATTTCCGAATGTACTTAATGCCGCTGTCGCTGTTCAAAGGTAAGTTCCTTTCCCACCTCATTGAACAGCGCATCACATTCATAATATCACCGTCCCTTTCCGTTTAAACCTCTCCTATCCTAGTATAACGTCATTTAAAAAAAAAACAGTCCCCTAAATAGTAGAACATCGCCCGCACCGCCATTTTTGTCATTCCCGCATTATCTTTTTTGGTTCCTTCGCGCCGCACTATTTTTGGTCCAATCCAATCTAGCCGGATTTGAACTAATTATTTATAGTGTAGGTTCAAAATTCTAACTATCGAAGGTATATTTCGTTGAAATTCTTTTAATCGAGCATATTATTTATCAACTTATTCATTTAGATATCGACAAATGAACATAAGCCTAACTCGATAAACATTTTCGAACTACCACCGAACCGATTGAAATGAAAAGAAAATACTGAACAAGATATCCGGCAAATAAAAACAATTGACTTACTCTATCTCTTCTTGTGAATGTCATCACACACATCCACACAATCCTTTAGGATTTAACACTAAAACATCACAGAAATGCACGTTAGCGGCGAAGGGCTCACCCCCCCTATCACGTGTGCATTTCTGTATAGCTTCAAAGGGAATTTGTTTCAAGCATTTTGTTGTTTGAAGCACCCAAAAATATAATGTTCTCTGACCACTACATTTGGGGTCGTGACGTAATGTATGTAAGTACATATATTTGTAGGTATAAATAATAAATGAAATAATAAATTAGTTTCTTTGGGAAAGTTCTTTGTTGTCATACGTAAAACATTGTGTTTATATATTGTTAACTAATTACCAGTCACCCTATATTACTCGATAGTAAACAAAAAACATTAGTATGTTAATACTACATAATACATAATTTTTTAGGGAATATATTATATATTTTTTATGTATTACATATTTTTTTACGAAATAATCAACTAGGTAGTACATAGAAGAATATTTTTTATTTAGATAACTGCTTTTATCTACATAAAAAAAATAACAATAACATTGCTTTGATCAACCTGACACTGAAGTCGCAAATTAAACAAAAATTAATAATATATTGAAAATATTTATTTAACAATAAAATTACACACAGTTATTATTACACATTAATTTTAAAGATCAATATTTTAACTCCTAGCGTGGGAGATAAATCAAACAGCCAGTACGAGCTCAGCTCACGAAGCTGTTGTCTACAGCTTCGTGAGCTGAGCGATTGTTTGTTTGTGTTTACATGTTATATACTAAAATGTTCAAATAATTTTTAACGCAAATATTGTTGCGAACTAATTACAAAAACACAAATGTTGAAAAAATTTCAACGAGCAGGATTTGTTCGCTTGTTTGTTTGTTGTATGTTATATACTAATTATTGCTAATGCTTAAGTATGTGCGTCAGCTGGAAACAGCGAGTGTGTGTGCTCTAGATACAAAGTCCGAGCTGACGATACAATATGATTGGCGATTGCCCTGAGAAATCACTTCCATATTTTGTTTGTTTTGACAAATTTTTTCGAATGCATTATCTGACCTTTTGAATTTCTTCCTGGGTGGAGTTCTGGAGACGCTCGCTCTAACTTTTTCGATGTAATGGTTTGTGGTCATTTGCTCCTTTTGCATACAACTAATTGTGGTGTATAAACCGTACCGTTTTCTGGAAAGCAAGGAATTCCATCTTCGGTGCCACGCTTCGACACTATTTTGCGTTCTATGAAAATGTAAATCGTTGTTAAGATGGCCTGACCACAGCGTCGTTGGAAACATTGGGTTTGTTCTGCACTGCTTCTTATGTTTCAATCCGCAACTCCAATAATATTTTGATCCTACAGTTCTATTTACACACATTTCATAATCATCGATATTTAAAACTACTTTTCCACGTTTAGAAATGTAACATACATTATTGCACGTAATTACTCATTTTTATAAGGAAATCAAATTAAACTTCTAACCGATATCGAATAACCAGCTTGATTGAGAACTATGCTATGAGTACTTAGATGAAATTATTTTTATTCACAACTACCTATATAAAGATTTATATTCTAGACTGCGCCTGCGAAAAAGTGTTGAGCAAAATCTTCATTGTACATATTGCCTTTACCTTTACCTCAGCACAGTATCAGTGGGTACTTCCTTCCTACTACGAAAAATGAGTGTGTACTAACGAAATGTTTTGACACTTTCCAGTATAATGGAGAAGGACTTGAGTTGTGAAGTGGGGCCCCCGTGCTCGCTGGTGCTGGAGGATGGCTCCGTCTTCCAGGGTCGTAACTTCGGCGCACGAATTCCTACCGAGGGAGAAGTTGGTAAGACAATAAATCTACACATATGGGTACCTAACCTACCTGAATTAATTATACAAAATGATTTTTAGTGACCATCCAAATTTTAATTAAAAAATTATTGTATTGAACTAACTCTAAAATGTAATGGTAAAAATCAGCTCTTCCAAACATTTCGATATGTTCAATACCTCCTCGCCAAAAAGGTACCTATGGCAGAGCTTAATTTGTTTTCCTTAATATTTTAGTGTTGGTCCTTTTTAAAAAGATGTTTGTTTTCATGCTACTTGTGTAAGACAATACAATTAAACTTAAGTTTTGTTGCAAACAAATAACAGTTTGAATGATTGTTGATAATTTTGAAGGGGTCGGCTATCCGACCCTATAGTCACGATAGCATTATTGGAAGTATGTCGGAGGGTGTGGATTGAAATGCCGCAGATTTTTTTTAACAGTTTTTAAGAAATTAATCGTCAATCTACCAATTCCACTATAACGGTGCTTTAAAACCGGCAAAACTTTTACAGCACATAGTATTCGATGTTTACATCCAATTATGAGTAAGTGTAGGTATCTTGTTGACCTTGACAATGATATTCTAAAACCATTTACTATGTTAGGATTTTTATAATATAATTTAACGTACATACTTTTCCTTATAGCTAGAATTAGATTCGTTAATAGTTTGAAATTGAAATCAATCGGAAAACTACGAACGCGCACTGTGACAATATCGGCGTAACATAAATTATTTTTTATTTTTTAACAACGTTATCAATATATATTGACATACTTTTCAAAAGGTTATTAAATACCTAGTTTAAAGAGTCAATTTTTTTTACATAACTTTCGTAATTACTTTCATGCTAAGATTATCATTATCCTAGATAAGCCTGAAACAATTTTTTAACATAATGTATAAATATTTTGCAATATTTACACGTTTTTCATTTGAAGGTGCTTTTTATGTGTAAAGTATTGAACTTAATAATATTAATAATAATTATTATTATATTATTATTATTATCTCCTTTATTTATTTTCTTTCTTAGAACTAGATTTTTACAATATTTTAATATAAAAACAATAAAACATTATAAAAACCTAATCCTAGAGTACCACCAGCAGCGGGGCAGGGCCCAAGCTACCGGTGGTCAGGGCTGCAGAGTGAGGAACCTTCTGACAATACGTGCCGTGTCAGAAGGTTATTATTATAATTATTATACTCTAGGATTAGGTTTTTATAATGTTTTATTGTTTTTATATTAAAATATTGTAAAAATCTAGTTCTAAGAAAGAAAATAAATAAAGGAGTTAATAATAATAATATTAAATATTATAAAGAGCTGAATATGTAGGCTACAAATTAAGTGGTGGTAGTCATTTATCAAACTAATAAATCACATTAATTATTTTAAAACATACTTAGTAGAACTACGTATGATTGTGTTATTAATGACTCCTAAGATTCTAATACTAAAGTTATTAAATCATTATTATTTCAGTGTTCCAAACTGGTATGGTGGGCTACCCGGAGTCCTTGACAGACCCCTCGTATCACGCACAGCTTCTGGTGCTCACGTACCCGTTAGTCGGCAACTATGGTGTGCCTGACGAAGAGGAGCGTGATGAACATGGTTTACCCAGGTAGGTATATGTTGTTCATGAATTGATAACATTCACATAACCTAAAAAAAACTAAAAAACTATGTCGAAAGCTTGGCAGCCAGTTGGCTAGTCATGTTAACCGCAGGACCGATAACCGCTGTGGTAGACGTGTTCTAGAGTGGAGACCTCGACTCAGCAAACGTAGTGAAGGAAGCTTGCTGGCGCGGTGGAGCGATGATATACGCTAAGTGGCTGGCAGCAGTTGGTCAGAAGAGAAAAGTCAAAGATCGGGCTCAATGTCATGCATTAGTCGAGGCTCATGTCCGCTCTGATACCGGCTTATTTGTTAAACCGCTGTCCCCGTTTTTGTTACAATATGACGGTCGATTGATAGATTTATACATGATATTAAACAATCACCATCAGCTCATTTTATGTCCCCATTGCTGGGGCGAGAGCCTTCCCTATTGATGGATAGGGAGAACGGGCCATAAACCACCACGCAAGCCCAGTGCGGATTGGTGGTTTTTAACGACTGTTAATGCAGCCAGGACCAACGGCTTTACGTGCCTTCCGAAGCACGGAGGAGCTCTAGATGATACTTTTTGGCCACCCATCCGATGACCGGCCTTTGCGGATGTTGCTTAACCTCAGTACTCGCAGACTGGGCGCGTTAACCACTGCGCCGTCGAGCTCCTCCTAGCATAGCTAATTAATGCTTATTTGCATTACAGATGGTTTGAATCGAGCCGCATTTGGGCAGCTGGTTTGATAGTGGGTGAAGTGAGCACCCGATCATGTCATTGGCGAGCCAAGCGGTCGCTCGGAAACTGGCTAGCAACTCGAGGGGTGCCTGGCCTCTGCGACATCGACACACGAGCTCTGACCCACCGCCTGCGAGAAGGTATCATGTTGGGACGGATTGTGCAAGGAGTACCGCCTTTTGGAGTTTTACCGCCATTGTCAGATCCTAACACTAGGAACTTAGTCGCTGAAGTGTCAGCCAAGGTACACTAAGTAACCAACGTTTATGTGGACATTGAATTTGACTTTGGTCGTTTTAAATTATTATATCATTTAATTTTTAGGAAGTAAAAACTTTTAACCCGCGGGGCGATGTTACAATTATGGCTGTAGATTGTGGTTTAAAATACAATCAGATACGATGCTTAGTCAAACGAAATGTTTCGATATTTTTATTGATTCTGTGAGGAGTTATAAAACCAAACAACAATATGTGATTGATATCGAAATCACTAACAGGCTCAAATACGAACCAACACTTTATGAAAGACCAAAAAAGATATTAATATTGGGATCAGGAGGTCTTTCAATTGGTCAAGCGGGTGAATTTGATTATTCAGGTTCACAAGGTGTCAAGGCAATGCAAGAGGAAAAAATTCAAACCGTTTTAATAAACCCAAATATTGCGACGGTGCAGACCTCAAAAGGGTTGGCAGACAAAGTTTATTTCTTGCCTATTACTCCAGAATATGTTGAACAAGTCATTAAGGCCGAACGGCCTACTGGAGTATTGCTGACCTTTGGCGGGCAAACTGCATTAAATAGCGGAGTAGAATTACAAAAATCTGGAATATTTGAAAAATGTTGTTTTAGACACCCCAATCCAATCTATAGTTGATACTGAAGATAGAAAAATATTTGCTGAAAAAATTAACTTTATTGGTGAAAAGGTGGCACCTAGCGCAGCAGTAACATCTGTAGATGAAGCTCTCGCAGCGGCATTAGTAATCGGTTATCCAGTAATGGCTCGATCTGCTTTCTCATTGGGGGGCTTAGGTTCTGGATTTGCAAATAATGAAAAAGAGCTTAAAGTTTTAGCATATCAGGCATTGTCTCATTCTGATCAACTTATAATCGATAAATCTCTTAAAGGTTGGAAAGATGTGGAATATGAAGTTCTTCGTGATGCATATGATAATTGTATTACAGTATGCAACATGGAAAACATTGATCCTTTAGGAATATATACAAGGGAATCCATTGTAGTTGCTCCAAGTCAAACGTTGTCAAACAGAGAATTCTATATGTTACGTAATACTGCTATCAAAGTTATAAGACATTTTGGCATTGTAGGAGAATGTAACATTCAGTATGCCTTGAATCCCTACTCAGAAGAATTTTATATCATTGAAGTTAATGCTCGATTATCTAGAAGTTCTGCTTTAGCTAGTAAAGCTACAGGATATCCATTAGCTTATGTAGCAGCTAAGTTGGCCCTTGGAATTCCATTACCAGTTATTAAAAACTCTGTAACTGGGGTCACAACGGCTTGTTTCGAACCAAGTTTAGACTATTGTGTTGTGAAAATTCCGCGATGGGATTTAGCTAAATTCAATAAAGTAAGTACCAAAATTGGCAGTTCTATGAAAAGCGTAGGTGAAGTAATGTCGATTGGCAGAAACTTTGAAGAAGCATTTCAAAAGGCGCTCAGAATGGTAGATGAAAACATCAATGGGTTTGATCCCAATATAAAATCCGTAAACGAAAATGAACTAAGAGAACCAACAGACAAGCGAATGTTTGTCTTAGCTGCTGCCTTAAAGAAAGGTTATACAGTAGATAAATTGTATGACCTTACGAAAATTGATCGGTGGTTTTTGGAGAAGTTTAAAAATATTATCGACTATTATAAAAGCCTCCAGTGTATTGATAGTACTTCTATCACTTTTGACTTATTAAAACAAGCAAAAAAGATTGGATTTTCTGATAAACAAATAGCTGCTGCTATAAAAAGCACTGAAGTGGCTGTAAGAAAACTTAGAGAAGAGTTTCATATTACGCCGTTTGTGAAACAAATAGATACAGTTGCAGCTGAGTGGCCTGCCTCCACTAATTATCTTTATTTGACCTATAATGGTAGCACCCATGATTTAAATTTTCCTGGGGATTTTACAATGGTTTTAGGATCTGGAGTTTACCGAATAGGCAGTTCAGTTGAATTTGATTGGTGTGCAGTAGGATGTCTAAGAGAGTTAAGAAATCAGGATAAAAAGACAATAATGATAAATTATAATCCTGAGACGGTTAGTACTGATTACGACATGAGTGACAGATTATATTTCGAAGAAATCTCATTTGAAGTGGTAATGGATATTTATAACATTGAAAAACCCAATGGTGTCATACTTTCGATGGGAGGACAATTGCCAAATAATATTGCAATGGATCTGCACAGACAACAAACTGTTATATTAGGCACCTCTCCTGATATGATAGACAATGCTGAAAATCGTTTTAAATTTTCAAGAATGTTAGACCGTAAAGGGATAATGCAACCAAGATGGAAAGAACTCACTAATCTTCAATCTGCCGTAGCATTTTGTGAAGAAGTAGGATATCCATGTTTAGTACGACCTTCATATGTTCTAAGTGGCGCTGCTATGAATGTTGCTTATTCTAATCAAGATTTAGAAGCATATTTAAAATCAGCAAGTGATGTGAGTAAAGAGTATCCCGTTGTCATTTCAAAGTTTATAATGGATGCAAAAGAAATAGATGTAGATGCGGTTGCTTCTGATGGTGTTCTTTATTGTTTAGCAGTTTCTGAACACGTGGAAAATGCTGATGTGCATTCAGGTGATGCTACATTAGTAACTCCACCTCAAGATATTAACAATGAAACTCTAGAAAAAATAAAAGGCATCGCAAGTATAATTGCAGAAACGTTGGATGTGACTGGACCGTTTAATATGCAACTTATAGCAAAAGATAACGAATTGAAAGTAATTGAATGTAATGTAAGAGTATCCAGATCATTTCCATTTGTATCTAAAACCTTAGATCATGATTTCGTTGCAATGGCTACTAAAGTCATTTTAGGTATACCTGTAGAACCAGTAAACGTGATGACAGGCTGTGGAAAAGTTGGGGTGAAAGTGCCACAATTTTCATTTTCTAGACTTTCTGGTGCTGATGTTACTTTAGGTGTGGAAATGGCGTCTACTGGAGAAGTGGCTTGTTTTGGTGAAAACCGTTATGAAGCATATTTGAAATCTTTAATGAGCACTGGTTTTAGAATACCCAAAAAAGCTATCTTATTATCAGTTGGAACATTTAAGGTAACCTACTTTAAAAAACAGTTTGAATTGTAGAAATTTGTTACTTTTTAAATTATAGGTAATATTGACAACTTCTATTTATTTTAGCATAAAATTGAGCTTCTTCCTAGTGTACGAGCTTTACAGAAGATGGGATATAAGCTTTATGCTAGCATGGGTACTGGTGATTTTTACACTGAACATGGAATAGAGGTAAACTGTTTTAAACATAAAGATAATAGAATCCATGACAATAATTTCAAGCTAACGGAATATACTTACCTACATTTCAGATTGAAAGCGTTCAATGGACATTTGAACATATTGGAGACCCTGAAGATGCTAGAGCTGACGGAGAATTGATGCATTTAGCCGACTTCATGGCTCGTAGACAGTTAGATTTGGTTATCAATTTACCAATGAGAAGTGGAGCTCGACGTGTTTCTACTTTTAGCTCTCATGGATATCGTACCCGAAGACTTGCTGTTGACTACGCTGTGCCATTGGTGACTGACGTAAAGTGTGCAAAATTATTAGTGCAGGTAAGAGAAAGTGACGCTGATAAGAAAATCGTGGCTAACCATAATTATAAACATAATTCTTGCTTTAGACTGGATGATAATAGTGTATCCATAATTGATTACGATTTCATATAGGTATTTTACTTGTTTTTGTGCTTTATCTTATTTTTTTTAACTTGTTGCAACAGTGAAATTGTTACAGAACTTATATCAATGTAAATTTTTTACAGGCTATGACACGATGCGTTGGTGCCCCACATATGAAAACACATACAGATTGTATGACATTCAGGAACATTATAAAACTTCCTGGATTTATAGACGTGCACGTTCACGTTCGCGAACCAGGCGCAACATACAAGGAGGACTTTAATTCATGTACTGCAGCAGCCTTGGCAGGAGGTGTTACAATGATATGCGCAATGCCAAATACAAATCCTCCTGTTGTAGATCGGGCTGCTTTAGAATATTCGTCTGCACTTGCACGCGTTAGTGCTCGATGTGATTATGCTTTATTCGTAGGAGCATCTTCTAATAATTATGAAACAGTAGGTGACCTAGCTCCTCAAGCAGCTGCTCTAAAAATGTACCTTAACGAAACATTTACAACTCTAAAACTAGATGACATGACAGTCTGGCAGAAACACCTTCAAAATTGGCCTAAAAAAATGCCAATTTGTGCTCACGCGGAACGAGAAAAGACAGGAGCTATTATTTTAATGGCTTCATTACTTGATCGGCCGATACATATTTGTCATGTGGCACGAAAGGAGGAGATATTAATAATTAAAGCGGCTAAAGAATGGGGCTTGAAAGTTACATGTGAAGTTTGTCCGCAGCACCTGTTTTTAAGTACGGATGATGTCGATCGTATCGGTTCCGGGCGCGCTGAGGTACGTCCTGTTATTTGTAGCCCCGATGATCAAGCAGAACTTTGGAAAAATATAGATATCTATACTAATATTATAAAGCTGAAGAGTTTGTTTGTTTGTTTGTTTGTTTGAACGCGCTAATCTCAGGAACTACTGGTTCGAATTGAAAAATTCTTTTTGTGTTGAATAGTACATTTATTGAGGAAGGCTATAGGCTATATTACATCACGCTATGACTAATAGGAGTGGAACAGTCGCTAATTAACGCGGGTGAAACCGCAGGGCACAGCTAGTTATTGATATATTTGCAACAGATCATGCACCGCATTCAGTAGAAGAGAAATATTCTGAGAAGTCACCACCAGGTTTTCCGGGACTAGAAACTATATTGCCATTATTGTTGAATACGGTACACGAAGGCCGTCTTACAATGGAGGATCTTATTAATAAGTTTCACCGAAACCCTCGCAAAATATTCAACTTACCAGAGCAACCCAATACGTATGTTGAAGTCGATATGGACTGCGAATGGACTATACCTTCTGCAATGGAATTTTCAAAGTCAAAATGGACTCCATTTGGTGGAATGCAAGTTTGTGGAGCAGTACATCGAGTCACATTGCGAGGTGAAATTGCTTATGTGGAAGGGCAAATACTCGTGCCTCCAGGATTTGGTCAAAATGTACGCGAATGGCCGGTACCTAAAAAACAAATATTCCCTGTATATGCAATAGAAAAATCTGAAAAAGAAGTAATAAGTCGCCCGAACTCAGCATTAGACTTTCATGTTGGGGAAATTAGTCGCCTAAGTGATCTTGTTGACTTAGACCAAATTGATACCAAGCCTGAAGTGCAGAATAAATTGAATGTTCATTTTAATCATATGACTAGCTTAAGAAACGTTTCTCCACTACCGCAACCAACTACTACAACACGACAAAGATATGATAGCTCGTCCAATTATAACCCACAACAAACAGTTACTTCTAACTGCCAACGTAGCGACCTTTTCGGAAAAAGTATACTAACTGTGGATTTGTTCAACAAAGAGTCTCTAAATGATATTTTCAATCTAGCCCAGTTCATGAAAACAAGCGTAAATAAAAGTCGATATTTAGATGATATTCTAAGAGGAAAAGTAATGTCATCAATATTCGATACGAAGTCAGCATACGCACGAGTTGTAGCTTTGCAGCAGCGATGCAGAGATTAGGTGGTTCAGTCATCCACACCGATGCCACAAGTTCATCGGCGAAAAAGGGAGAGACGCTAGAAGATAGTGTTGCAGTAATGACTAGCTACTCAGATGTTGTAGTGTTACGTCACTCTGAACCTGGTGCCGTCACAGTGAGTAAATTTTCTATTCGTAACTATATCCAATAAAATGTTATCGTGGTTCTAACCAGCCCACCGAAATTAGCTCTTAATTAGAAATAAGAAAATAGCTCAATTGAAAGAGCACCTGACCCGGAATGTCAGAAGGGTGCAGGTTCAAACCCTGCTCATGGAAATTTTTCAACATTTGTGTTTTTGTAATTTGTTCGCAACAAAATTAGCGTTAAAAATTATTTGAACATTTTATAAATAGTTTGCCTACTTACCTATTAGCTGCCATGGGGGTCACCGGTGACCGACAAACAACAAATTTTCTATTGTGTCTGGTTTTGAGGCAGTCAACCTGTTAACTGATCTTTAATATTTGTAAAAATATTATAATCGGATGTTAGTGACGGTAGTTGTTGACATTGAATGGGCGCCTTTGGCTTTCAAAGTAAAAACTGTTGAATAATTTCAGCGGGCTGGTTAGAACCACGATAGCTCAATTGAAAGAGCACCTGACCCAGAATGTCAGAAGGGTGCAGGTTCAAACCTTGCTCGTGGAAAATTTTTCAAAATTTTTTCAACATTTGTGTTTTTATATCAAATAATAAAAAATTAAAAAATAAAACGTGTTAACTTATTTATTTCTGTTTAACAGAGAGCTGCAAGACTCTGTCGCAAGCCAATCATTAACGCTGGAGATGGTGTTGGAGAACATCCAACACAAGCTTTGTTGGACGTGTTTACAATTCGAGAAGAAATCGGTACTGTGAATGGTCTTACGATAACTATGGTCGGAGATTTGAAGAACGGACGCACAGTACATTCACTAGCTCGACTGCTCACGTTATACCAAGTTCAATTACAGTATGTTAGTCCTCCAGGGTTAGGTATGCCAAAACATATTATGGAATACATAGCAAACAAAGGAATCCCACAGAGTGTTTATGAGAGATTGGAGGATGTGTTGACTGACACGCACGTTTTATACATGACTAGAATACAGCGAGAAAGATTTGACAGCCAGGAAGAATATGAAAAGGTAGGAATTGTCTCCAAATATAAATAATTCTTTATCAGTTTCTAATCCTTTTTATAAAGAACTATTATTTTTATTTTTTTTATTTTTTTTTATTAGCTCACTTTATGTGTCACATGTTTGTGTGATGTTTGTTTGAAGTGTGTGTATTACACTAAAGGATTATATATCTTATCTATGTACTTTACGTGGTATTATTGTCTGTGTATAGCTAAAATCTCTAAAACCATAATTTTCTGCTTTCGTGCTTCATTTGATTCTTAAAGAGTTCCTTTTTAAAGTGTTGTTTTTGTTCTGTATTAACTCTAGGCACACTTCTGTCATAAATTTTTCCTACATGCATATATCTTTTGTAGACACGTGGTCTGCTAGTGGTGACGCCGCAGCTGATGACGCGAGCGCGTAGGCGCATGGTAGTGATGCACCCCCTGCCGCGCGTCGACGAGATCTCCGCGGAGTTTGACTCCGACCCTCGCGCCGCCTACTTCCGCCAAGCTGAATATGGGATGTACGTGCGAATGGCATTGCTCGCTATGGTTGCGGGTGTCAATCCACTCGTGTGAGAGTTACGAAAGGAAGAACAAAGACGCTGCGACAGAATATTATATGTATACTAAAATTTTTAATAAAATTAAAATAAATGTTACAATATATTGTACGTAGTACAATAGTAGTAGGGATTCGAGAGTTCTGGCTCAATGAATCATCGTGGTGCCAACCCTGTTTTGGTGGGAAAAAAGGGAACGATTGCGCTGGGTCCCAGAGCGATATCTCTTGCCGTTTCCGAGTTACGTTACTCACGGATAGCCCTTCTTCGTTATCTAATTACCTCTATTGTTAACAATAAGACGACCCTTGTTCCTTATCTAATTGCCTCTATTGTTAACTATCACTGTGTTTTGGTGATTACACCGCCGGACCGTCCACAATCCTTTCTCATTATCTAATCACCTCCATTGTTCGTTAACAATTGACATTACTTTCCGATATCTTAATGTATTTGGTCGTTTAGGCAAGTTGTTGCAAGAAACATTTCTAAGGATCTCAACTAATATAAAACGCATGTGCATTATTGTGTTCTTACGAAGTCGTGCTTCAACCATTCGCAAAGTATAACCTAGTAACCCGAGGACATGGCAGACAGTATGGATGTAAGTATTAAATTAATTTACTTTTTTTCTTTGTGTCTCTTCCTTATTTTGAGAGATCAACTCTCCAGTGCGTGTCATACTGTTATTTTTATTGTATTCTTATTTAATACTTACTTTCTTTTCATTCATTGTTCGGAACTGATTGTCATTAAGGTTACTAGATAACGAATGTAAACTACTTGGTAAAAATTTAAAAGAGTCAATAAATCGTAAACTAAGGCGATTACCATTAATAGTCAGTGTTTTGGTAAAAGAAATGTACTTTTCTTTAATTTGAGGAATCACTTGGATTTCACCATCAGCAAAGTTTAACGAGTGCACAATGAAGTGTGCGTCATAATTACTTAAATTATGTGTAACCACTGGAACAAAGTATATTTTTCGGAATTTTTGAGTACACGTCCCGTGTGAAATACCCACAAATGCCCCTGTTTGCCAGTTATAATCATCAAATTTTTCTGAATGTAATATTTCCTTTTCACATATGTAACATGTAGTGGATTGTTCAATATGTTTTTTATCCTCAGGTGTAAGAGGAAGAGGACGTACTTGGAAACTAGTTTTTTTACAAATTATTTTGAGATCTTCTTGGAGTTTCTCAAAGAAAACATCTGAACAATTTGTACCACTATATGTTACATATTTGGAAAGTTTGTCATCGTAAGCACATTTAACATAATAACCAAAACTGTACACTTCGTGCTTTTGCACGTTGGTAGTACTAGATTTGTTTGGGTCAGTAGATGCATGTTCAATAGGTTTTAGGAACGCTTCAAAGTCAGCATAAATAACGAAAGGTACCTTATTTTTCTTTTCAAAGTTATCGAACTGGATCGAATCGTTTGAAACACTTTCACCGAACCAATTTTTTCTCAAAGTGCTAGAGTTAGGTAAATCAGTACGAACGTGAACAGTCATTTGATTGATGGTTGTTGAGTCGTTCTCTTGTAGGAAAATGTAACAAACATCCATCACAAATATGAAGGCTTCCATTTCGAGGACTGATCTGCATACTCACTAGTCTTGACAAATTTTTAATAAAACAATAATGTCCATTGCTACCACTAGTTACGTATAATAAATTGATATGGATAGGTTGACGAGACTTAGTAAAGTGCAATGGACCAATAACACTGTGAGTTTTAGTCTCTGGTTTATATTCTAATCCGAAAACGTTAATACTTATGTTATTCAACCGTTCTACTTTACTCATGTCTGTTAGTTTAACTGGAAATGAAATACCATTAAAATTAAGTTTGTTTTGATGATTGCTGTAAGAACTAACACGGTTACCATTTTTGGATACTGGATATAAACCAGACAGTAAAGCCCACTTCAAACATTGCTGATCCGAATTATTTACATTGATAACTGCTTTCTTAAGTCTAATATTATATGGTAATATGATAAAAGATGATCCCCGCAAGGGATTAAACTTATTAATATTCATTTCTAAAGAAGTTATCTTCTTCAAACTCCAACCACTATCTTTTCTTTCAAATTCACTTACTCTATGCGCTAAATTTTCTTTTAGAGATTCGAGAAAGATTTCAATATTATCCGAAACGTTAAGAACATAATTTTGAGTTTGAAAATTAAAATCACTTGTTAAATCTTTAGTAGTTTGTACAAAATTAGCTAATAAAATAAAATTCACTTTAAAGGTCTGTAATTTTGAAATACCGTCTCGAATCAAAACTGTTAGATCACCTTTTATGGCATCAACAAATGATTCTGTGGTTTCAAGATCTTTAGGATCTGTTGAAGATACCACTTTGTAAGTAAAAGCTCTGTTTCTGAAAGCAGTTTCAATCAACGTTACGTTGGACAAGATAGAATGAATGCGAAAAGCATTATTCTTATGTGAGTTGCTTTTAAAATGGTTGGTAATGTACCTCTTAGAAACTTCTGTGTTGCAAACTGAACACGTGACCATCTTACGATCTACATCATTGTTGGTTGAAGCTGATGGTTGATCACCTCGGGAAGTAGATGGTTCCTTGTTGTAAGAGTTGTGTTTTGAGAAACACGAATCTTATGACTCTGACCTTCTCCACATTGGATATTGATACTGTAAATAAAGTAACAAAAATAATAACGATTAGATTTCCTAAAATATTATTAAAAAAAAAAAAATAGATATAGATACCTTACGTTTTTTCTATTTTTTGATATAACTCTACAAGAGGTTCATCAAACTATGGATCCATCATATCATCGTAGGAAGGTGCCGATTCTTTAGCAACGGAAACTCGTGGCCGTTTCGCATAGTTTTGGTGAAGATTGTCATCACTACGTTTTGAACTTCTCTTTTGATGGATAGCACTATGGACACAGAAAAAAAAATTTGTTCTCAAAAATACTTTTAAAAATATACTAATAGTAATAACACCATACTTAAGTATTATTTTTTACACTTACCTAATTTCAACTTCATGACATAGCTCCACCAGAGGTAAATCAAATTGAGAATCAAAAATTACCCCATGTTCACCAACATTTACACAATTTTTACTAGATCGTTTTAAATACGAGCAGTTCATGATTTCATCATCGTCAGACGATGCAAAGAAAATGCTCACACACTCCTTGTCAGACATTATAAAAACTCAATAGGGATGTACTAACACAAACTTAAATCAACGTAACTGGTTCAGCAGTTAAGCAACTAAGTACCTACTAGTGTCCTAATTACCTTGTTGATGACATCACTGTTGAAAGTTCGAAGAGTAGTCACTGATAACAATGACAATCAGTTTTTACTTCCGATAGTTTGGAGAATTGGATATTCCCTTTGTTATGTTGTAAAGGAATTTAAGAAAGGTGATTAAGACCACCTGGGACTCAGTGCAATCGATAAAGTTAAGTCATAACAAATATTTAAGTAATAGTAGCTATGTTAAGTTAAATAATAAATATGATAGAAAAAATATATTTGTAGTTCTATTAAAACTCAATTTCATTCTGCTGCATCTAGTTCAAAGTCATTAAAACAGTAATTAAGTATGAAAAATAAAATAACCATGTAAATAACACAAAGAATCAGTTTATTGATAATAATATAAAAATCAAAATAAATTAAACTTAGACATGTTATTATCATAATACCATTTTCTAATACACACAGCATTATTTAATGCACAGTTTATTTTATGATTTACACAACTAAAGTCCGTTTTATTTTTACAAAATTTACTTTGTTACATCGAAAAATTAGGACATCCCTTTTCTCCAATATCGATTACCACACAGTTTGCACATAAATCCTTGATCCACTTAATTTTAAAACCCTTTGCAATAACTTTTTTTTTCTTCAGATGAGGTATGATAACACGATGAAACTCCTTGTAGTCTATGTAGCCCTCACACCAGCTAATTCCTCGGTTTCTTTCTAACCATCTGACTCGTTTCTTTTCTACTTCTGTGAGATGATGAAATGAATATGGTGGCTTTAACAAAAAAGTTTGTGTATGTTCCTGGCTCGCAATGGCTACTTCTTTTACAATAAAATTGTTATTTATATCTTTAAATCCTTGAACATCCACTATAAGTGTATCTACGTTCATGATATCTTCTTTACGATGTTACTTAGTGGTTTGTATTCAATAATGCAATCGTTGAGAATAAGACAGTATGCTGTAGTCTTATCTGGTAAATAGGAACTGTATTCAGATTATCTGTTTGTCTGCAGCAGTCAACTACAAACAGAGGTGCTATATCTTTAAATTATTTCTATGTTAGCACCGGTTCTCCGTGACGTCCGTAATACGACTGTTGAAGTCGAACGTATTAAGATATTGGAAAGTAATGTAAATTGTTAACGAACAATTGAGGTGATTAGATAATGAGATAGGAATGTGGACGGTCCGAGGGTGTAATCACCATCGAAACAGTGATAGTTAAAACACCAATAGATGGATTTATAATCATAAAGTTATTCAAAGTGTATTTTCGTCTGTTTGTGGTGAATATTGTTTACTTTATTTGTATTTCAAACTTAGAGGTATGTGTATGACAGATTTTATTGATATGTTTACTGATGATACTTTTCAAAATGATATAATGTTAAAGCAAATGTTTAAGACTTTCATAGTTTAAAGGTAAGCAAAAAATTTGTAAGTAAAAAAATGAAATAAAACTGTACACAAAAAAAAAATGCCTTTTACTTTAATCCCCTACCACAGAAAAAAAACCTATCAAGGAGTAATACAGAAAAAAAGAAATATAAATAATGTTGAATAAATTTATTCGTAATTAAATTAGATAACGAAGCGGGGTCGTCTCATCGAAATAGTCATTATTTATTAATTATTACTTTATTCAATCTTTATTTTTAAAGGTATATTTCTTACAGTCAGGTAATTTGGTAATATCTTTGGAAATATTATAAATCAACTGTCGAGTTCGTTGGTGGTGCTTACTTTTGTTGTTAACGTAGTATTTCACTCGCACATCCGCATGTTTCCAGTGATCTGACTGTGGGACGTTTGTCAGCTTCTTCATCTCGTAAATCTCGATCTTTATGAGATGCGTTGCCGTCGATCCATCGTCTTCATTTGTTGAGATGTAAGCCATCCCATCTTTCGTTGCTCTTCCCACAGTAGATGATTGTATTTTAGGTTTTTTCTTCTTTGGAGGCTCTTCGAAGAATTCGTCGAGAGATTCGTTGTTCGGTCTATCTTTCTTGATTGGATATGGGGATGTATCTTCATCATCGGATGTTGGGAAGTAATATTGTTTATAGGTGTTTTCTTCGTAATCAACGGTGTTACCCATACAACATGTGAGCTATAACAATGAATGAAAAGAAAAGTAAGTATTAAATAAGAATACAATAAAAATAACAGTATGACACGCACTGGAGAGTTGGTCTCTCAAAATAAGGAAGAGACACAAAGAAAAAAAGTAAATTAATTTAATACTTACATCCATACTGTCTGCCATGTCCTCGGGTTACTAGGTTATACTTTGTGAATGGTTGAAGCACGACTTCGTAAGAACACAATAATGCGCATGCGTTTTATATTAGTTGAGATCCTTAGAAATGTTTCTTGCAACAACTTGCCTAAACGACCAAATACATTAAGATATCGGAAAGTAATGTCAATTGTTAACGAACAATGGAGGTGATTAGATAATGAGAAAGGATTGTGGACGGTCCGGCGGTGTAATCACCAAAACACAGTGATAGTTAACAATAGAGGCAATTAGATAAGGAACAAGGGTCGTCTTATTGTTAACAATAGAGGTAATTAGATAACGAAGAAGGGCTATCCGTGAGTAACGTAACTCGGAAACGGCAAGAGATATCGCTCTGGGACCCAGCGCAATCGTTTCAAATGGGGGGGTTTTCCTTTTTTTTTTTTTGCTTTTTTTTTTTTTTGTTTTTTTTTTTTTTAGGTTTGGTCGACCCTTGAAACGAATTTTCGGCACACCAAAACAGGGTTGGCACCACGATGATTCATTGAGCCAGAACTCTCGAATCCCTACTACTTACAATTACACGTAGTATTTATTTACAAATATATTTAAAGATGTAACACGCCCTCCCCCCATACTACTAATTAAATACTACTAAGATCTGTCCTAAACTAACACTAAAAAACTTTCGATCCTATTTTTTTTTTTAAACTAATTATTTTATTGGAGGTTGAGAGGCAAACGAATATACAAAAGTTAGCTTTTAGAAGTTTAGCGTTACGTAAAGTACTAGATTTTACGAGAAATGGGCCGGCAAAGTCGGTAGAGACTTGGCTAAATACGGGCTGAGGCGTGACTCTATCGGCTGGCAACTCGGCCATGAGAAGCCTTGCGGTTGAGCCTGGCATCGAAAGCATCTTATGAATTTAAATACTCTGTGTCTAATAATACGGTGCGCGGACAATATCCAAAATTGTTGGCGTAGAATAGCATGTAAAGTGTCGGCGCCTGGGTGGCAGTGTATTTTGTGGTAGTGATCGACGATGAGGTCCACAAGTGGGCTAGAGCTTGGAAGTATGAGCGGATGCTGAGCGTCATATCTGATAGACGCATGGGAAAGGCGTCCACCAACTCTCAGGAGCTTGTCTTTGGTGAAAGGTGAAAGCCGCTGGAGTCTGACGGAACAAGTTTTGTTAATTTGGAGGCGATGAATATCCTCTGCAAACTCATTGTGCTAAACACTGCGTATCCAATAAAGTAGGGCCTCCCTCCTTTCACTGACGGACAAGGGGCTTGGGCGCCGTGATTCTGGATTGTGTGTAAAATTATAAATAGGTTAGGTTAGGTTAGGTTAGGTTAGGTTGGGGTTTGTGTTGGGTGACCTCCTCGTGGTAAACCCTGGGCAACAGGCAGCTTCAACATCCTCTTCCAATGAGGAGGCTGCTGTGAGACTGGCCGGCTAACAACCCGACACAGGCGGGAGCCCCTTCTGGGTCCTGCACCTCCAATGTGCGTGCCCACTCTGGGTCGCACACTCGCCGCTCCTTCTGAGCGGCTTTGAGAGGAGTTTTGACGGCGCCCCTTCTGGGCGTCTTTACAAGGGGGGGAAAAGGGTAGTTTGGTGCCCCTTCTGGGCACCTTTCAAGCGTCTCACACGCAAGTGAGGTGTATCGAGGGCGTCATGCCACCCTTCGATTGATGTCGTCGTTGCGGGTTCTGTCCCGTTCGCCACAACGACCCCAGTCCTGGCGTGAGCTGGGTACGTGGCGTTCTGGGTTAGACCTGCAGCCCATTCAGGTGAAGACAAGGAAAAGTCTTAAAAACCCCACGGATACCTCCCGACCTCCGCGTGTATATAGGGTTCCCTTGGCGTGTGGGCGACGCATGGGTGACAGTTGCAGCCTCATCAGGGACCGGCAGCCCTTAAATTGCCAGGGGGATGACAACCCCCAAATTGTCTGGGTGACACCCATTAATGTCACAAAATGGAATCGCAGTCATCAATAGCATTACCCCAGGAGGGTACCCGCCGGGAGGCGGGAGAATCCCTCCCTGGGCCCAGTTCACTGGACCCAGGCTGCCCCACCGTCTCTGGGGGGGGCAAGATTGCAATTCCGTTTTCGGATAACTCCGAAACCACCCTTGGGGTAGGCAACCAGGCCCCAAGGTGTGACGATGTTCCTGGAAGAAAGGATGTGGAGTCCGAGAAGGACGGTGTTGCGGTCGTGTCCGCGAAGGACGGTGTGGATGTTGGGTCCAATTTGGATGTGGTAGATGTCATGGCCGAGAGGGACATAGAAGACAGTGGTGGGCCTGGTTCGGGCGTTTTAACATCAGGTGGGCCTCGGGAGCTCGTTGTCGAGCTGTCGGAAGCAGACAGGGAGGTCTGCGAGGCTGCTGTGGCTGTGGTCGCGAAAACGAGTGTGCCCAGCAAGAGAGGAGGGCATGCCAAAAAGATTGGCAAAAGGGTGCTGAGAAGGCGAGTCGTTGAGTTCGAGTTAGACGACTCGGGCACGGCGGCTAATCCGCTTATGGAGGAGGACAACTATCCCATTCCGCTGGAACTGTTGTCGGGGTATGATCCCTTCCTAGACGAGGAGATCGGCTCGGACTGGGACGACGCTATGTCGGATTATTTTGATGACGTGGAGGAGTATTCCCCCACCCCTCCCGTTCGTGCTCCGTCTAACACTTCGGCTGGTCGGCGAAAGCGCCCGGCTACGAGTTTGTTTGACTCAGATGATGAGTCGGTGTCGGAGTGTCTGGCTCCGACATCTACGTCGAAAATTTCCTCTGCCCACAGAGGCCGAGGTATAAGAGTCCCACCAGGACGTCAAGTGGGTCAGTCCGTGATGGAGAAGCCGCGATCGCCACCTCTACATCCAGGCTACAACGATGAGGCAGGCCTGGCGAGGGCTATGGAACAGCTGAAGCAGCTCGAGGAGGCGGACCGCCTGAAGGCGGAGGCCGCCAAAGCAGCCAAGGCTAAACAGTCTAAAGAGCGGCAACTACTGAAAAAACAGACTGAAGACGCGGAAATGCGCGCTGCCACAAACGAGTTTGCAGGTCGTGAAATCCGCCCTCCCCCGGTCACCGAGGAGGAGAGAATGCAGCGACTCAACGCTCACATTGAGATGGCCCTCACCACCAGATTGCCTTTGAAGGCTACACCTGAGTGCCCTTCGATGCCGAGGATGACTGAGCTTGGCCACTTGTGCATTGACGCTATCAAGGGGGTCAGCCAGAAGTCGAAGAATCTGCAGGGGGGCTTCCAGAAGCGATTAAACCTGGCGGCTGAATCCCTCTCTCGGATTCTAGAAAACGTGGCGTCACGTACCCTGACAGAGGAAACAATGAGGATCTCCGAGGAAAACAAAACCCTGCGTAAGGAGATGGAGAGGATGAAATCTGAAATTGAGGCTCTCCGTAAGACTGTTGAGAAGTCTCTCAACAAGGACAGTAATCCTCCTTCCACACGGCTGAGCCAAGAGCCCGACACCATCCGGGCTCTCACAGAAGAGATAACGCGGTCGGTAATGGTTTCTCTGGGCGGGATGATTAACACCCGCCTAGAATCTCTTGAAAATCGCCTCCCAGTGCTTCCACGGACTCGTCCGCCGCTTGCGGCAGACAGGAAAGCAGAGGCGTTCCCTGCTCTGACCCTTCCACAGACGAGAGCTAGAGCACGCTCATATGCGGAGACTGCTTTAGACAGTTCTGCGATGCCGCAGCCCGGTACAAGTCAGCCCCCTGCGTTGCCTAAATCGGCTCCCTCGGCATGGCAAAAGGCGACCCGAAAAAGGAAGGGCAAAAAGAAGGCAGGTCCAGCTGCAGAAGCAAATGGACCTCAGCTTGCAGTGCCTGCCACAACTCAGGCAGCCCGCAAGCCTCAGCCGGCTAAAGTGTTGGCCACAACGGCCCCCAAAAAAAGGGCACGACTGACGCCCCCTAAAACCACAGCGGTAGTCCTTACGCTGCGGCCGGAGGCAGCTACATCCGGCGTGACGTATCAGGATGCAATTTTGCGGGCCAAGGGTGCTATCAAGCTCTCCGAGCTAGGCATTGAGGGCCTTAAAATAAAGACGGCAGCCACCGGGGCGCGTATCTTTGAAATCCCCGGGGCAGACAGTGGGCCAAAAGCCGATGCTTTGGCAGGGAAGCTGGCTGAGGTTCTGGCCGAAGTGGCGGTAGTGTCCAGGCCTACGAAGAAGGTTGAGCTGCGAATTTCGGGCCTGGACGGCTGTACCAACGCTGAGACGATTTCTCTAGCGTTGGCTGAGAAGGGAGGATGTCTTGCGCAAGATGTAAAGGTTGGCGCAATCAGGAAACACGCAGATGGAGCTGCCTCGGCGCTAGTGCGGTGCCCTATATTGGCCGCCAAAGAGTTGGGCAAACTTAAGAGGGTCGTTGTCGGGTGGAGCATCGCCCAGGTCGAGATCTTCAAACCCCGCCCTATGCGTTGTTTTAGATGCATGGGGACGGGGCACGCCCGGGGGAGATGCCCCTCAGTGATCGACCGCAGCGAACTTTGTTTCCGCTGCGGCCGACTGGGCCATAAACATGCGGAGTGCACCGCCACGCCTAAGTGTGCGATTTGCGCAGATTTGAAGCTCCCATCCGACCATCTGATGGGAGGCAGGAGCTGCGGCCCTCCTACAACCAGAGGGATAGCCATTGACGGGCCAAAAGCCGCAGTGAGGGAGCCGGAGCCCGAGGCACCGCTATCTGAGGATGAGGAGGTGGTGGTGACAGACGACGAAATGTCGTCATGACAATTACAGTCACCTCGCCTAGAAGAGGAAAGGAGCACTGTCCTCCTAAGCGGCGCCTGTCGTGCGGAGGAAACTCCCGACCTGCTGCGGCGCAGTCTATGGGTGGCGCACCACCCACAGAAAGGCCAGGCCGGAGGTGGTAGGGACCACACCGGCTTTGCACGGCCGAACTTGCGTTTAGGGAGTGTCTCTGACACTCCCATTTTGAGAGGGCAGCCTCAGGCTGACCGTGTGACCGAGGCAGAAGAGTGTAGTGTTCCTGTCCCGGTTGCCAAGCGGTGAGACTGGTTCCGTTGGGGTTTTTAGTGGGTAAACTCCCCTCATAACATCTCGAGGGGCAGGAGTCCCACATATCCTGCTGGGCCGTCCCTAAGGCCTGGTGGTCGAATGCGTAAAGCATTTTCCCCAACGTTAAAAAAAAAAAAAAAAAAAGGTTAGGTTAGGTTGGGGGATGCGCGTGGACTTTTATTCTTTGTTAATTCTTATTGCTGTGTGTCAACAGTACGTGCCCGTGCCCCGGCGCGTGGCCGTCAAAGCACACGTTTCCCGTGCAAACGCGGGAATAAGTGTGTGGAGATGGCTGCAGGTCGGTGCACGGGCGCAGGGCGGCGGTCGCGGTCATTATCTTCGGACAAGTCCCGTGCCGTCGCCTTAGCCTTCTGCTTTCGGATTGTGGTCCCCCAGGGGTTTAGTGGGTATCCCCCTCCGTCTCGCCCTCCTACGAGAGTGGAAAGGCGGACGGGTGAGTCCCACATAACCGGGTGCCTCTTCCAGGCACCGGTAGTCATAATGGCTTCCCCTGGGAAAAAAAAAAAAAAAAAAAAAAAAAAAAAAAGATTAGGTTAGGTTAGGTTGGGGTTTGTGTTGGGTGACCTCCTCGTGGTAAACCCTGGGCAACGGGCAGCCTCAACATCCTCCTCCAATGAGGAGGCTGCTGTGAGACTGGCCGGCTAACAACCCGACACTGGCGGGAGCCCCTTCTGGGCCCTGCACCTCCATGTGCGTGTCCACTTTGGGCCGTACGACTCGCTGCTCCTTCTGAGCGGCTTTGAGAGGAGTTTTGACGGCGTCCCTTCTGGGCGTCGTTACACGGGGGGGAATATGGGTAGGTTGGCGCCCCTTCTGGGCGTCCTTCAAACGCTTCTGTGCGCACGGCGCTTCATGCGCGAAGGAGTTGAAAGTTCTCGCCGGCTTTCTGTAGCCGTAAGTCTTCTCGGCGTTTGCAATGACCTCGTCTCTGGCGATCACGAGTACGCGGCGTTCGGGAAGACCCGGGGTGGTCGTGGTGACCGCGAGAAGGAAAACTCTATAAAACCCCAGAGTAAACTGGTCCAATCCTGCAGACACCTCCCGTCCTCTGCAGTATGTAGGGTTCCTCGGTCGTGGGGACTTCGTCTCGGGGTGAATGTTCTTCCGCACAGTCCTGGTGGATGACAACACCTACACTTGTCAAGGGGATTGCAACCCTTAGAGTTGCTACAATCATTATGAAAGCGGCTCTTCAAAACTTAATACCCCAGGAGGGTACCCACCAAACGGTGGGAGAACCCCTCCCCGAGGCCGACAAGCCGGACCTGCCGTCCGACTCGCCGTCCTCGGGCACGTCTCCTGTATTTGGGGGAGACAAAGCACCGCCGGTAGTGATGCATGGGCGAAAGCCCGTGGTGGAAGTGTCCAGTGGGGACCAGATGGTTTGTGCAGGGCATGCGGCAGCGCTTGGCGCTGCGAAGGCTGCCTTGCCAAAGAAGGAAGAAGGAGG
>CAUJAO010000142.1:0-17382 GCA_963082485.1 Eudonia mercurella
GAAAATCTGAAACAGAAAGCGAGAAAAGTGAAATAGTTGGAATTCTGACACTTAACACAAGTTATAACAAGAACCTTAATTGCTATAAATATCTTAACGTTTGTTAATGCCATAAATGCGGTGTCGGTCACTAACGGCAGGATACGAAAAGTTGGTGATTTCGATGCTCTTTCTTGTCTACCCCTTTAAAAGGACGTGAGAGAATGTTTGTATTGTAATCTGTGCATGTAATCATGACATTGGGTTATTGACATGGAACTTAAGAACTATATTTTTATAAAGGATGCTGTTAATCGACGCTATCGTAACGTAGACTACGTTACGCCATCAAAAAATAAATATTTATATTTATTTTTATTAGTTGGATTATTTATAAGTGAGGCGTTAAGATTTCTAAAGTTAATATTACACAAGAAATAGGTATTTCTTTAAAATAATATTAAGTATTGGTGTACGCTTTCCTCAGCGCTGATAGTTCCTTTCACTCCTACTTATGCATGCTGCTGCTACGTTATTATAATTTTTTTTTCTTTTTATTTTTAAGTGTTAATTGCTACACTTAAGCTGAATTAAATATTTATATAAAATACAGTGAAAAAATTAAACGCCCATCCCACCCAGCCAGGAATCGAACTCTGGGTCGGAAAACCCAGGTAAAATAAAAATTTTACTATAGCGTTGTGTTATCAATTTGTGGTGTTAATCTGCATGTCCATCGGTTGCAAATACCTTTGATAGATGGCACTAATGTCGCTCTAAAACATTTCAAAAATCAAAAAGCAGTGACAAAATTCAGCGCTTACGTCAGCCTTCCCGGTAGCATAACGGTCAGTGCAGCCGCCCGGATTGCGGAAGACCCAGGTTCGATTCGTGACTGGGTCGGGTGGGCGTTTAATTTTTCACTGTATTTTATATAAATATTTATTACATTATTTTACTTCACTAGCACTTTGCCCGCGACTTCGTCCACGTAGATTTCGTATTTTACGTACAAAAATCGAATCTACGTCAAAAAATAGAATTATGCCTAAGAATAATTATTTTATGCTTGGCCTCCGACGATGATATAGGTATTAGGAAATATTGCGTCCATAAAATGTTCCATATCTACTTTGTACTTTGCGAGCAAATTTATTGTCCAGTTCGATTTCAGCTGCCATTAGGTGCTGGCTTAGAGCATTAAACCAACGGTGCTGGAGAAGGGATTTTTCTTTTTCCAAGTCAGAACAGCAATTGCCTCTGCGGTCTACTGGTTAGACAACCAGACCTAGAGGTCTCGGTTACGATTTTAGGTAAGGCTTGTTTTAAGTCTGTAAAGCAATATGTTTTTAAAACATCAATGTAATGCAAAAAAAATCTTATCTGGTCTTTAAGTACCTAGATGGTCAAAGAGGGAAATAATAAAATGTACACGGATTTTTGATTTCGCAATATTTCCAGAACTAAGCGACCAAATTAGACGCTGAGAAGAGCAAATTTTATCGTCATGAAATTACTCCGATGATGAAACTATTTATTTTAGTAAAGATTAGTATATCGTGCCTAATAAGTACACTTAAAATCACCTTGAAAAATCAAAGCTCAACTTTAATTCAACGTCAGGGAAGGAATGTCAGAAGGGTGCAGGTTCAAATCCTGCTCGTGGAATTTTTTCAACATTTGTGTTTTTATAATTTGTTCGCAACAAAATTTGCGTTAAAAAAATATTTGAACATTTATAAATAGCTTGCTTACTTCTTAACTGATCTTTAATATTTGTAAAAATATTATGATCGGATGTTAGTGACGGTAGTTGTGGACATTGAATGGGCGCAGAATATAACCTACATGACACAGAATATAACCTATATGACTACAGTTGAAATTTTCACAGATGATGTATTTCTGTTGCCGCTATAACAACAAATACAAAAAACAGAATAAAATAAATACTTAAGGGGGCTTCCATACAACAAACGTGATTTTTTTGCTCGTTTTTGCTCGATATTGATAACGGCAATTTATTTTAATAATTGATTTATTGTTTGGTCGCTTGCTTTATTTTGTTTTCATTTCACAACGGGGAGGCCTTGGGTTTCACCTCAACTGATGATAAGTAATGATAAAATCGTCGTAGGTAGTAGGAAGGCCGTAGGAAGAGCACTTGACTCTACTTGACTACTAAGGGCTATCTTATCTATAACGACGGAAGCCGGAACACAAGAATGCTACTATAACTATATTATAGCGACAGACTTAGGTATGTTGGTGGTAGCTAGCCAGGCGGACTTAAACCAAGCTTTTTCATCAATAATTTCGAGTAAATATTTAATTTTTATATGAATAAAGTAGTAATGTCGTGTTAGAATTGAGTGGTAACGGGGGCGCGGAGCAGTGAGCGTGCCCTTGCAATACTATGAATGAGCGCTGCTCAGTCGAGTCGGCGGAGGCGATCCTTTACATTAGTCCATAATTTGATTAATTCAACGACCTGGAAAGATTAAAGTTTGCAGGCGGAGTGCGGAGTGCACGCTGCCCGCTAATCACGCGCGATCAATCACCTCTGCCTTCCCCCGCCCCGACCCCCGCGGGGCTCCACGGAGATACCGGGCACCGCTGCGACGGTGTTGATGACGCCCTACATTGTAATAGTAGTTTATGCAACTGTCATATAATTAAGGGCATAAAAACACGAGTGTGAGTTTATGAAACGAGCGCAGCGAGTTTCATAATAGTAACGAGTGTTTTAATACCCGTGTTATATGCAGTTGCATACACTACTTTATCTTCACTAATGCAATTAGTCAAACAACAAGAGTAAAAGCTGACAATAGTTTATTTATAATAATTGTTCAAATTTTGTATGGTACAATTTTGAAAGTTAATGTTAATTATTGATCTAGCAGCTGTAGCGGTCGCGGGGCAAGCAGTAGAGCTCGTAGACGGAGTCGGAATATTTATAATTACTTCATTCGTCTTGTTTTCTATACTGTTCAAGATCGTATTTGAGACTTGAATTTTATTCATTAAAGACTCATCAATGTAGCTTTCAGCCACAGTAGAAGACTTCCACCCCCCGTGTCGTTTCAGTGCGGTCAAATCACCACCGCTATCTATGAGAAGGGTCGCCGAGGTGCGCCGGAAGCAATGCCCCGTGTACAACGCTGGGTTAGGCAGATTCAAAAAACTTGCGATAGTTTTTCCCAGAGCACCAAATTTATTAATGTGTGCGTCGATCAAAGAACTGGTTTCTTTGATCGACGCACTTCCCCGATCTATAGCTCAAAAAAAGGCAGGGTTTCGACAGGGGGTGGGTCGAAGTGCCATGTATTTTTTACATACGGCATAGCAGTTGCCCGTCACAACGAAAGAACGATCTATTTTCGTTTTTGTTTTCGAAACTTTCACCATGATTGTACTGTCGTCTATGTTAGACTTCATCGAACTGGATGTTGTATAGCTCTTGCCTTCGGCATGCCCCCATTATGCCGAAGATTAATGCAACCTGTAACAATAAACGATATAATAAGCTTGAGGTACATAGCCAAGGCAAAAACTATGATTTATGAAGTAGTAAAGTGTAGGTACCTACTACCTAATTTATACACAAAGCGCTTAAACGGAGTGTCTAGATAACTTGCGTGTGTAGTACGTAAGTACTAGGTAGATTAAATAACAGAACTAAAATACACTTACCTTTTTAAAAAGATACAAAATATCTGGTGAATCTTCCAGGAAAATCTTTATTTGACCTGATGTAAACGTCAAGGACTTTTTTTCCTTGTGTCCTTCTGAACTGCGTTTCAGGAACGCTATGACTTTTGAATACTTCGTGATATCAATATTGTTGTAGATACTCAGTGTGGACTTGAGCATAGAATATTTAGCCCACATAGAAGATGGCTTGAATTTGTCGGAGAGGTTTTTGAGATACACAAGAATGACATTTTCAGAAAATGATGTAGTTTTCTTTTCGATCTTCCATGCCAAAAAGTTATTATATTCTTTTTCATATAATTTTCTAGATTTTTCTGGCAAAAGATTGTGAGTTACTTTTGTTGCCAATTCTAGAATATCCGGAGGCGTACAAATATCATCGTCGCTGTCCATTTTTAACTTTTAATTTGTATTTTAAAAACAAAACACATTGCGAAACATTAAATTCACGCGTACGTGTATTGTCACAGTGAACTTGCCGCCATTAAAATCTAACCAATAAGAGCGCAGCTGCGCGCACAGGGCCAATCAGGAGCGAGCGCGCGCTGTTCTTTTTTTATTTAATTGGCACAAGATCTTACCAAAGAGTTTTGTGTATGTAAGTTTAGTAGTTTCGAAGAAGTTTTCACGTATAACCCAACTGTTTTCAAAAGCCAGCCTAATATCAAAATTTTATACAACTTGTATGAGGATTTTGACATAAGGCTCGCCAGGTTAATTGGTCGCGTTTTATTGATGTTATAATGAGATTTTACGATATCGATGTGGATATTATACCATCATGTGAAATTGCTTAAATTTAGTGTTTTGTTGTCTGCGCTATAACAGTAGTAATTATAAGTCAAGTATTGGAAACATAAGTAGAATGTTACAACATTAGTGTAGATAAAGAATTAAAACTATTATTTCATTATTAAAATTATGGAGAAGTTTATGGAGCCCGAATATTAAATAAAACGTACCGCCTAATACAAAGCGTTCAAAATGCATGCGCACGTATTTGCTTTGGAGTTCCTCCTCGCAGTCATATTACACCATTTTTACTGACTAATGACGTTTTAAAAATGTTTTTGTTATTTTTGTGTTTGCAGTTTAATGTTTGACTTTAATGTCGGAGTGAGATGAGCTCGCCATTATAGCAAATACAAAACAAGGGCATCATCATCAGTGATCGGAGTAGGTAGATTGATTTGGGGCAATGAACTGGCACGTATATATTAGTATGGATATGCCTCCGGGATTCCGGGATTTTTAAATTATTAAGATTTTTTAAGGAATTTCAAATGTTGTAATATGTAGTATAAAGAATACATCAATATGAATAAGAAATGTTTAATCCTTTTGCTGTCTTTTTAATAGTATATAGGTGTTTGTCTTACTCACCTTGTTTGTGTAACGTACACTTTAAATGTACTTTTCATGGCAATATAAAGTATTTATTGTTCGATTCAGTTATTTTTTTTAAGTCCCGGAAAAAGGCTTATCTATGTTATGATTTCTATGACTATTCATGATGCGAGTACGTAACATCAATCTATCTACTCCGATCACTGATCATCATATTCGATGAGTAGGTATTGCACAGCACCGGACAGGTCACCGGACTGTCACATTTCCTGGGAGTTTTCATTTCAGTGCAACTAAGTGTTGGAATGACTTGCCACCGCCATTTCGGAACTCACGTAGTGTTTTTAATTTAAAGCGCTTAAAAAGCATTTACTAGTTATACAGAAGTCAGACGTGTGAAACGCTTTCGCCGACAGTGGTCATGCGCATCATTGTATCTTATTGAGCCCTTCTAAATTGATTGTAAGTATTCTTTTTTTTATTTTTACTGTATTGGACATTATGAATTTTGTTTACATATCAGTTATTTATATATTATTATATGTATAAAGATAAACTTGATATATTTATTTTATTTTATATCCTGAAAATCTAAAATAAATATTGTTGTATTGGAATTAAACTACTTAATTAATTTAGAATGCAGTTTTATTAAATACCACGCGTTCACAACGCAAGGTGTACGAGCAGAGAGATCGAGCTGTCATCGAGCGAGCGAGACCATAGACGACACGTTCCATTTCTCACACTCTCCCACACTTATTCTAACAAATGTACAACATTTGACAAGTATGCATAACTAGAGCAACAAAATTTTACCAAACTTTACAACAAAATTTTACTAACATTAGGGTTTATTTTAGGTAACAGTCTCAAGTTCCTGTGAACATTGCAACATTTGATTAACATGTCTCTTCCATTTAATTCCTTCTACATCTACAACATAAGTTACTCCTGGTACTGACTCTTCTATTACTAATCCCTGAACCCATGGCCTGGCTCCCTTCCTATAGTCTTTCACCATTACTTTTTGTCCTATCTCAAAGTGAATTTGCCTTTTTCCTCGGTCCCTTTTTTCCACATTCTCCCTAACCTGGTCTGCTAATGGGGGTGGTCGTAACAGACTAAATCGGTTACGGATTTCTCTCCCCAACATTAGTCGAGCTGGTGCCACTCCTGTAGTTCGCTGGGGTGTGCTTCTATAATCTGATAAGAATAAATTAACTGCCAATGATAACTTATAGCCACTTTCCTTAATTTTTGTTACTGCTGATTTAAATGTATCAACAAATCTTTCTGCTGCACCATTGGTGGCTGGGTGGTAGGGGGGCGAAAATGTGTGTTTTATTTGATTTTCATTACAAAAATTTTGAAACTCATTACTAGTGAATGTTCTACCATTATCTGTAACTAAATGAACAGGTAAACCAAACCGTGAAAATAGTGTTTTAAATATTTCTATAGTGCGCAATGAAGTTATGTTTGTCATTTCGAATGCTTCTGGCCATTTAGAGTAGCTATCCACTACCACTAAATACATTTTATTGTAGAATGGGCCTAGGAAGTCAGCATGAATTCTGTACCAAGGTGAGGGAGGTATAGGCCATGGCTTCTGTATTTTCGATGGTGTTTTACTATTCTGCAAACATACAATACAATTTTTGGTTAAACCCTCCATATCTATATCTAGATTGGGCCACCAGAAATATGACCTTGCGATTTGTTTCATGCGAATGATTCCGAAATGACTCTTATGTAATTCTTTTAATATGAGTTGTTTAAGCTTATTTGGTATTAAAATTCGGTAGCCCCAGAACACACAACCTCTGTCTATTGAAAGCTCCTCTTTTCTATTGTAAAACGGTAATATATCTTTAGGTATTATTCTTTTTTCTGGCCACCCATCTGAAAGATATCTAATCAATTTTGTTAAAATTAAATCCTTAATAGTTTCCTGTTGTATATTTTTCCAATCTAAAGTTGATATTTCGGAATCATTTACATAACATACATAACTCAGCTCTTTGTCTAATGAATCAACATCTGTATTATTATTTTCATTAATTGCAGTTACCGTGCGAGACAAAAAATCTTCCGGATTCTCAGTGGATTTAATATATCGTACTTTATAATTAAATGCTGACATAAAAATCGCATAATGTTGCAACCTTTTGGCTGCCATTTTTGGTATACTTTTTGTTGGTCCAAATATTCGCATCAGGGCTGCATTATCAGTCTCCAATTCAAAATGACGACCATAAACGTAATTATAAAACTTAGTGATACCAAAAATGATGGCCATAGCTTCTTTATCTATGGTTGTATACCTTTGTTCTACTTCATTCAGTTTCTTACTGGCATAAGCTATAGGTTTCACTACACCGTTACTATCTCTATTTGATAACACTGCACCTAACCCCACATCAGATGCGTCACAAGTTAATATCAGCGGTAATTGTGGGTCGTAATGACGTAAATTATTAGCATTAGACAGCTTTTTCTTAATACTATTAAAGGCATTTTCACATTCTGCACTCCACCTAAATTTATTTTTCCTTGTACATTCATATAAAGGAGCAATGACAGTGGCCATATCTTTCAAGAAACGACTGTAATAATTGATTTTACACAAAAATGATTTCAACATAGTTAAATTGGTTGGTGAGTTAGACATAAGTAGGGGTTCTATGTTTGACTTTATTATGCTAATACCATTTTTGTCATCAAACGCTGAAATGCTCCAGGTCCTGAGCTTACACCATATGGAAGGTATTGATATTTATATGTTCCTACTTCAGTTACAATAGTGGTACAGTTTTGGCTATCTCTACTTAGCCGTGCCTGCAGATAGGCTTCTTTAAGATCTAGTTCGCAGTAGTATTCCCCATGTTTTAACGTATTTAAAATGTCATCTATGTGAGGTAGAGGAAAGTGATCAACTTCTAGAAATTTGTTGACTGTGAGTTTGTAGTCACCACAAAGTCTTACCGAGCCATCTGCCTTTAGAACAGGAACAACTGGAGTTCCCCATTCGCTTTGTTGTACTGGTATAATTCTGCCATGATCTAGTAATCTCTTAATTTCGTTATTAACCTTATTCCGCAGCGCAAATGGTACCCGGCGAGCTGGTAAGCATACTGGCTTTGAATTTTGTTTTAATTTTAAACTAATCTCTTCTCCTTTGAAGTTTCCCCACCCGGGGCTGAATACTTCTGCGAACTGGCTCTTTACATATAGTTGTGCATCTGAAATAGATTGGACTGTGTTAATTCCTAAATATAAGCCATTGTTAATTTTAGGAGGCCACAATTTTAATTCTCTTAACCAATCACGGCCAATTACTCGAGGGCAATGGTTTTGAACCACAAATAGTTTTAGTAATTTACTTTCTTGATCAAATTTTACTGGAATGTTTGCAATTAACCCCAAAGGTTGTGTTACACTTTGATCAAAATTTTTAAACATAATATTGCATTCTCGTAATTTATAATTATCTAAAAACTTATTTTTATCATTTAAAGATATTACTGTAACCTCAGAACCTGTGTCAAGTTGGAATGGTATGTCTTGCCTATTAACATTTATTGTTACAAAATGAGGTGGTATTTTACTTACGCTACTATAGGTATAAGTTTCATATGGTTTCTCTTCTATGGGGTCTTCTGGGCTCCCCTTGTCTTCTTTTACTTCCACCTCATGGGGGGTATTCAGGTTCAAAGTATTTGTAGGTCGCTGTCGTTTGCGACACATTCTAAAAATGTGTCCTTGTTGTCCACATTAAGAACAATATTTTTTTCTTAAAGTACACTCTGCCTTCATGTGATTGTTTTTTCCACAACAATAGCACAATAAAATTGATCCAATTGTCTATCTATTTTCTTTAGTTTCGTTTGTGGTTTATATATTTGATTTGTTTTATTTTTGTTGTAGTATATTTCTGTGACTTCTGTTGAATGATCATCTTGCATTAAGGCAGCTTCCACATTCCTAGCAATTTCTACACAGTTCTCCAGTGACTTAATGTCTGCTTTCTTCATTAGTTCAAATTTTATTACTTTTGAGGTTACCCCTTCCATAAATTTTTCCTTAAGTTGGTCATCTTTGTCCTTGAAGTTGCATTTAATTGCTAGTTTTTTTAGTTGTAACACGTAATCCTCGATTTTCTCATTAGGTAACTGATTTCTTCTTCTAAACTCTGCCCTTTCTATGGCAGTGGAACGTGGTTTATCATATTTTCCTTTCAACTTAATGCACAGTTCTTCGTATGACACCTTAATTGGTTTTAATGGACTGCAGATGCATTGCAAGATTTCGAACACTTCTGGTGTTAGTTTGGTTATTAGTAGAGGTACCTTTTTTTCTGAAGGTATGTCATTGACCTCCATGTAACAATCTAATTGTTCGATAAATACGTCCCATTTTTCCCCATTGAAAGGTTTTATTTCACCACACATGTACATCTTCTTAACTGGTTTGACTTTTGATTTGTAATAGTTGCTTAGTATTTTTCTGAGCTCATCCACACTAGCAGTAATTGGAAAAAATATGCCTACCTCCTTTAAAATTTGTTGTAATTCTTTTTTATTGCACTTATAGATGTATGTTCTTTTTCCGGTTTTTACTAAAGCAACTTTTTCGTGGTTTATGTTACTGCTGCAATTTTCATACTCCAAGTCAGATTCTGACGATAATGATGACATAAATGTCGCGTCGATGCTCCGAAATGGCGGCAATGTGTTTGCCTGAAAAACTTAATTTGCACTACTTTGACACTTAATTTCGTGAAATTTATATTTGGTTTTTATGCACTCTTGGTTCTGTTTCTCGTCGCCAATGTTGTATTGGAATTAAACTACTTAATTAATTTAGAATGCAGTTTTATTAAATACCACGCGTTCACAACGCAAGGTGTACGAGCAGAGAGATCGAGCTGTCATCGAGCGAGCGAGACCATAGACGACACGTTTTAACACAATTTAACTTACTATTATATGACTTTATAGTGTTCAGTGTCTTACTTACGTCATGCAAGGGTTTGTACTGAAAATCAGCGTTATGTATAATCCGTAGCACAGGGCGACACTGTGCATGCAACAAAGTATGCATGACTCGGCAATGTATTGTTTTATTTTGATTTACTTATTATACATTTTATTTTTTCCATAAATATTTTTTTTACCAACTTTTCTTTTTAATTTTTGTTTATTAATGTTGAGTGTACAGTGTATATTTAAGCATAGCATATATTTAAATCATTGTGATCAGGTTTGTTGTTGAAAAAAAAATGTTTGTAAAACAATAAATTTTGCAATCATCATCATCATCATCATCAGCTCATTTAATGTCCCCACTGCTGGGGCACGAGCCTTCCCTATGGATGGTTAGGGTGAACGGGCCATTAGCCACCACGCGGGCCCAGCGCGAATTTTGCAATGTTTTATGTTTATTGTACTTTAAAAATGATGAAAAGTGTAAAATTGGTCATATGCCTACGTCGTCGTCGGATAGAAATAAACTTTGAAACATTTTACAGCTGTATCTAAAACAGGAATGTCTTTATATAGTTTTACTAGCGGCCGCCCGCAGTTTTACCCGCGTGGTTCCCGTTCCCGTGGGAACATCGGGATAATAAGTATGTGTTAATCCAAGTTATAAACTATCTGTATGCCGAATTTCATCCAAATCCATCCATCCGTGCATCCGTTGCATCCGCAGCGTGAAGAAGCAACAAATACACACACATACACACAAACTTTCGCATTGTATTAGTGTGATATATACACATTTAGATAATAAACAGATGCAAAAGTACCTATTAGAGATGTTGAGCAGAAGCCAAACTGCTCAGTGCGGTACGATCCTACCTACTTGTTTGTTATTACAAGAATCTTACTTTGTGGTGAATCGATGAAGTACGTCTCGTCACTGTGTTGTTTGTTGCGATCCGTCCACCGATCTAAGTTCTGACACGGCGAAACGGCGATCGCGCCAAAGTGTCGCCGCAGCGGCTGCGGCTGGTTTGTACGACTATTAAACCTGTACTTTAAGTATCAACAAATAATCTTAAAACGCTGACTGCGGGGCTAAACTCGATTGAATGCCCCGTAGTGCTAATAAGGGGCCTAAAAGCCTCACAGGTTACATTTGACGGGTGCGATTAAGGCCTATCAACCTTTTACAGAACTAACTTTACGTTGAATGCAAAGTTTTCCGGATTCAATAATCATAAAGTCCTATTTTGCGTTCATCTGAAGTACTGAGGATGGAAAACCCCTAAAAATAAGAAAATATTGAGGTGGCATATCAATCTTCTTCCGCACTCAAATAATTTTATCGATGTTTAAATTTAGTAAATAATAAAACTAATCATGTCTGTTAAACACATTGGATGATTGTAATCAATTATTTTTAAAATGAGTGTTATCTTCTCGGCTGCTCGTTCTAGTGGTACGTAGATTATCATAACAACCCCACAGATTTTCTTCTTTTGTCACCACTTTTTGTATACATTCTAATCTTCACACTTCATTATAAGTATAATTCGCGATCGACGTACATAAAATATTAGTAACACTAGTTTTACAGCTCACGGATCATAAATTCGTATTTACCAGTGTGGAAGGGAGTGGAAAAGCCTTCCATGTTTTAAGAGGTCTTTAAGCCCCATATTCGCACTGAAAACGATTTTTGCCTAAGGACTACAAGACAATGTCTATAGACATAGACCTCGCGCATAGTTTTTCTAGTTCTACATCAAAATGACAAACCAATCTAGTATAGGTATATGTATGTATGTATGTACATGTAAAAATGTACAAGCTTTAAGCTCCAGCACCAGAGTAAAATTACCTTATTTTGTCGTCCACCGCGCACCGAAAAAAATGCCCGAAAAAAAAAAGTGTTTATGCCTCCTGCCGCAGGCGAACCAGTACATTGCATTTCTCTAACATCTTGTCACTTGGCTATCTTGTTTTTTTTGTCGTAAAAATTATGTGCATTAGAAAAAAATAATAATTAAAATAACTGGAAATATAGCTTGCTCAGAAAAATTGTTATAGATATATAAAAGTGAGCATTCGTCGTTGGGCAGCGCCTTAAGATGACACTTGATTTAAATGAAAACAGATAGTTGTTGTTGCAGGCGACGTCTGCTGTGACCAGATGCAGCATATTTTGCTGGACAAGTTATTCTAATTTGCGATGGCAATACATTAAATGCCGTGTTTACGTTTTGAATTATTGTTTGACGGTAAACGTTATGACTATGATTATCGTGGAATCATAATAAATTTAAGGGGACTTTCCATAACGCAATATTCTATTAAAGAATACTTAACGTTAAACGTGAAAGCATGCCGAAACATATTCTAAAGTTGTCAAGTCACTGTTGGCTGCTTCTAGGTTAACATTTACTTAAATTTCCGGGGTGATTTTTGCTTTGAAAAAGGTATTTCGTTATTATTTGTTAATATGAAAAAACTAATTAGTTTGGTATTAAAATATGACTTCACAAGAATCATTTAACCTCCCCATGATGTAATGTTCAATAAATAAGGCAATTCAATTATTTATTCTCTTCAATAAAGGAGGCTCCGGGGTTGCCAGTTCTGCTACGGAGCCAGAAAAAGCGAAGTTACGAACTTGAATGTTGGACTTATGAACTTAAAAAAGGTTCACGTAGGAAACTTGGAGAGGCCACTTCCCCGCTCACGGAAAAAACAACTCCTGGAAAAGTAAACGCCGATACTTTGGAATCGAAAACATTTACTCCGGAGAGTTGAAAGGGTACGCTTTCCAACTAGACTCATTTCAATTTCATGAGGGGCGCTGATGGAGCGCCAATGGGGCGCTGATGGGGCGCTGATGGGGCGCGGATGGGGGCACTGATGTAGCGCGCGAACAGAGCAAGCAGAGGCACGATAAAAGAGCTTTAAACGTAGATCTTAACTCAGTACATAATGTTTTTGTTTTGTTTATATAATTTTAACGCAAATTTTGTTGCGAAACAACAAAAAATTTCCACGAGCAGGATTTTGGTAGAAGATGGAATTTTTTTAACATTTATGTTTTTGTAATTGTTTCGCAACAAAATTTGCGTTAAAATTATATAAACAAAACAAAAACATTTTATAAATAGTTTGCCTACTTCTTAACTGATTTAGTTTTTGTAAAAATATTATGATCGGATGTTAACGACGGTAGTTGTTGACATTGAATGGGCGCCTTTAGCTTTCAAAGTAAAAAAGTATGTGTTGAATAATTTTGGCGGGCTGGTTAGAACCACGATAGCTCAATTGGGAGAGCACCTGACCCGGTATGTCAGAAGGGTACAGGTTCAAATCCTGCTCGTGGACATTTTTTCAACATTTGTGTTTTTGTAATCGATACATAATCATATTGAAGAAAATATACTTTAATTCGGCTTTTGTTACTAACAAACGTGTCGGCCCCTTTTTGGTTATTTATTTATTTATTTAAATTAGGCAACAATTGCCCATAGAAAGGAAAACCCCGAAATAGTTTGTATTAATTCATGTTAACATCGATCGTTACAAATCCTTTTCGTTTCGCAATGAGTGTTCGTAGCGAAAGGCAAGTACAAGTACAATAACCTCGCATGTTAATTGTACTTGGAGAGTGTGCCTTCTATTTCACTGCTACAATAACTTAATCCAAAAGACTCAGTCAAACCCGTGAGCGTGGCGTGTGCAGGTTTGGTTCCGCCTAACTTTAAAGTTTTTATAATTGTTGAAGAAACTGGGCGGTAGATTCACTATTTTTGTCGAGATGGTGGTAAGTATAATTTTTATGTTGTGTTTACTATATTTATAATGAGTTTTGTAAATTGTTTTGAATTTTCTGTTTTTCTATACAATTATTGATAATTATGTTATGGATGTGTTGATGGTAGAGTTAGTACCGCGTGCTTTAAATGTATTACAGAAGGTTTGGTTTGAATTTCGTGTGTCGTCTATGCAAACGAGCAGCCCAACTGCGGCTGTGTGGTCTGTGCCACATCCCCAAATGATTTCGTAACTGAACCACCATTGCCCGTTGATGGTATGCCGGCACAGCCATATCTGTATTTGTACATTGCTTCATTTGATAAAGAGCGAGTGAGTACATTTTACCATTTACATTTTATAGAATCTGCCTGAGTGGCAGAGTGTCAAAGGAACTGGCTTTATTTCCCCGATCGGGCAAACTGTGTTTCGGATTATTCAGTTAGTCGGATCGCCCTGGCTAGTCATCACTGACCCGCATTTAGCAAGCGTGGTAATTAAGCCATATACCTATTGTGGCGATGATATCATGACTGCTATGATAGAGCCCTTTGCCTAGAAGTGGGGCAGTTTGTTCAGTTTGTACAAGTTCTAGTGTGTGTCTATGGTGTTCCTCGTAAGTTAAAAAAATGTACAGTACTGTTTGTGTGCTGAAGTCAACTACTAATTTTTAAGGGGCGACACAATCACAATCTATACTGCTTTAGTTTAGTTGTGATTGATTTCCAAATTGTGATTCTTATTTGGGTTTCGTTTATTAAATAGTAGGTATATTTGACATCTTCACATTGAATAAAAATAGAATGATCGTCGATAGTTGATATCGCAGGCTGTTTAATTGATTCATTAAACATTTTCGCAGATCATTTTTGAATACTAACGAACAGCACAAATCCTTTACCTTGAGGTGCAGAACTGGTTGATTTGCTTTGCTCTGCCTGTATCTGGCTGTGTCTTGTTAAGTTCTCTAGTCATAATGAAGAACATTAACAATTGGTTTTCTGTTATCAATTATCATTTAAGAACTAAAGATACGCTTGTCGTAAAAGGTACACGTGAACCGTGACGTTTGCTTAGCGATAAGAATACCGTGTCAGCGTAAGCAATAAGAATACCTTTAGTTTCTTCTCCTAAAAGTCGTACAGAATAAATACAATATCATGTTAAAAAGTTTAAAAAACCATTGTACCCCAATGATGTAGTAGACATAGTCTTTCCGAAGCCATCTGACGAACATCTAATGTGTTGTGCTTCTCTAAATATGAATACAAACAACTGAACAATAATAGCTCTTGCTTTTTCACGTGCCTTATAAAATGACGTTGGTAAAAGAGCTATTGGCCTGTGATTGGTGAGGGTCTTTATTACTATTCTTGCAAAGGGGTTTACGAGTGAAACGTTTAGTTCGTCGGGGGATGCACTGTGAACGATTATTGTTGATTTACAAAAGGAACAATCTTTTAGCGGGAAGTGAACATTTCATGGACGTATTTATTGACAGAATTGGACTCAATTATATTATAATTTCCATACAAATAGAAAAAATCTTTATCTGGTACAGGTGATCTAAAGAGATTGCTTTCTTATTAAGTGGGTCAGATCTTATCCAATGTCTATTGTTTTAACTGGAATCATCATAAATGTAATACATAGTCAATGTTGTGAATCTGTTATTAAATACAAAACGATTATAATACTTATATTGCAAAGTTACAAGGCAACAACTTTAAATTAAGTGTTTGCTAATTACCGCAGACGTAAAAGATTAACCCCCTTATTCATAAAAACTATATTTAGTTAATTATTGTTTTGTCTCTTTTTCTCAAATTCAAAATGACGTTTGTGTGACGTTGACAAAACAATATTTAACTAAATAATCCTTAAATAGTTTTTATGAATAAGGGGGTAGGTATTCAGAATATAATCAATCACAGTGTTCCACTTCTAGCTTTGGATCATAAGAGGTCATGTTAGACCCATTCTTATGAGATAATTACTATATTTTGTTTATATTATGTTACTCATAAAGCAACTCGAAAAAAACACAAGTAAACATGAATTGTAACGAAACCCGCACGCACGACTACGTTTGTCAATAATAAATCTTTAAATTTTTAACTAATCAAGATTATTCGTCCCTCCATTATACCTACCTAGTTGGTTGTCCTTATGAAAATGTCTGTATGTTTTTATTAAGCGTCATTAACTTTATATTTTGAGTAAATTAGCCTCTAATATTGAATTTGGAGCATGGTCTGCACTTGACACTTGAAACTTTGTAGCGCAAGGTTTATAAACTGTTTTAGTTCTTAAATATCCAATTTTTTCCAAAAAAACTTCTTTACGTTTCTCGTGCTAAAACTTAAGTAATAGTTAATGAGCAGTCGTACATGTTGCGGAAGCGGCGGCAGGGTAGCAAATCCAAGGGTTTCACATGTCTCTCGCACTGAGCGGGCACTGTCACGACTTCCACGGGCGGTACACGGCAACCAGCGCAGACCACGGCGCTGTGCGTCGGGCGACGCGCGGCGAGCGACTGAGGCGCCCGCCGCCCGCCGCCCGCCGCC
Organism: Eudonia mercurella; assembly: GCA_963082485.1. Taxonomy (NCBI): domain Eukaryota; kingdom Metazoa; phylum Arthropoda; class Insecta; order Lepidoptera; family Crambidae; genus Eudonia; species Eudonia mercurella. The sequence goes on from CAUJAO010000142.1 coordinate 16,394, forward strand.
GCCCACCGCCGCCCGCCGTCGAGCACGCTGCTGGCGTTAGCGAGTACCGCGTATGCTCAACAACACTTCCAAAGTACGGGATACTTAACATAACTTAAAGATTTTACAAAAAAAAAATATTTACACTATTTTCAATGCAAAAAACAATTCACTAAGCGCCATACCTATTGAGATTTATATTCATGATCTCGTTTCAAAAATGATGAATCATCATCATCATCATCATCTCAGCCAAAAGACGTCCACTGCTGGACAAAGGCCTCCCCCAAGGATCTCCACAACGACCGGTTTTGTGCTGCTCGCATCCAGCGGCTTCCCGCGAAATCTGGTGAAATGATGAATAGTTTAAAAAAATTAAAACTATTCGGAATATCCACAAAATTATCTAGAATTTATAATATACTTACAATTAAAATATAAGATCCTTTCAACAAAAAAAGTTCTACCTTGTTTCTCATATAAAATATTGTAATAAGTCGGGCCGCATTGTCTCTAAGGTCCAATCTGACAATCTTGTTTTAATGAATGCACAAAACGCTGTTGAGTCTGAATCTCAGAAGTTTCAGAGTCAGGTCCCGGTCCGCCCTTATCGACTGTAAGGCTGCGCGGCGGGCGGCCGGCGGCGGGCGGGGGTGTGACGTCACGGGCGCCGCGCGGCACTCGCCGCCGCTCGGTGCTCGCGTGACGCAGCGCCACACACGGACCTACCCAGCCGTACAGCGCAGCGGTACTACAAACTATATTGCTTACCCATATAATAAACCATTTTATTACACATATATAAAAACACCAGCAATTAGTTCTTCATTTAAAAAGTTTTAGCCAGCATTTCTTTGCAACGTAATTTGGATTAGCCAGAAGTTTTACCATAGGTACCGCGATAATGATAGATGATTTTAGCTTGAGCATTATGAAGTTTTTAACTTAACGTTGATTACGTGTCAATATAGACTAAAAGATTTAAACCGAAGTAAGCGAGCCATCTCTTT
>CAUJAO010000143.1:0-13485 GCA_963082485.1 Eudonia mercurella
CCGTTTTGTTTATTTTAATAATTACATAATTTGGTATTAAGTCATTTCTTAAGAGTAAAGTAACCTACCTATGAATAATCTCTCTTGTGTGCCTATGACTTCCAATTTAGGTGGTCACTACAAAAATGTAACAAACATTCTTTTTATAATTTAAAAATGTCCTTGCAATTTCAAATTACAAAAACTTATCTACGTCCTAATAACAAATTAAACAGACATCAACAGACTTCATCATCATCAGCTCATTTTATGTCCCCCACTGCTGGGGCACGAGCCTTCCCTATAGATTTTTCTCCTCCTCCTTCTACCTTACCATTATTACCACGATCGCAGAGGCAATGGGACGAGCCACTGTGCAAGCAAGTTCTGGAGGGGCTTATATCCACTTCGAATGATATGTCAGAACTCGCTCGTCTCACTGCCGTCTCCCAGAGAGAGTCAGACCACTGGCTCCAGGCATTACCATCTGCCAATGTCGGTACCTTGTTGGACGGGCCGTCTCTCACTCTAGCGGTCTGTCTTCGTGTAGGCGCCAAGGTAGTCTACCCTCACCGCTGTGTGTGTGGGGAGAATGTTGACGAGCTTGGCCACCACGGCCTATCATGCGCTCGCAGTGCTGGGCGAATGCTGCGGCACTCCTCACTAAACAGCATCATCCGCAGTGCTTTTGCCACCGTTGGTTTACCAGCTGTCTTAGAGCCAGCTGGTATCTCTCGCAGCGATGGCAAGAGACCCGACGGGATGACCATTGGGCCCTGGAAGCTTGGCTGGCTGTTGGTGTGGGATGCAACCTGTGCTGACACCGTGGCTCCCTCGCATGTACGCGCCACCTCACTTCATGTGGGGGCTGCTGCGGTAAGTGCTGAAAATCGCAAACAGCACAAATACGCAAATCTGGGTCCCAATTATATATTTGTTCCGTTTGCGGTGGAGACATTGGGTCCATGGGGGCCGGAGGCCAAGCAGCTTGTTAAAGAGTTGAGTGCTCGCCTTGTTGAAGCCTCCGGTGACAAGAAGGCTGGCAGCTACCTTTGCCAACGTATTAGCTTGGCTATCCAAAGAGGTAATATTGCCAGCATTCTTGGGACCGTTCCAATGAGCCCACAGCTGGAGGACATTTTTTATTTATAGGTTTTATTTTTTTATTTTTTGTCTTAACTTAAGTGTTATTCTTTTGTTTTTGTTATTCTTTTCTTAAGTGGATTCTTAAATTACAATGTTCATAAAATTTAATTAATTGATAATACTTAATACTACATACTCTACCTACTATGATACTGATTTTGTCTATTGTATTTGTAAGAAGATGTAATCAAAGATAGTCAGACCCAACGTACTGAAGCCATAATATGGTCGTTTCCATGTTTCTGCAACATTGAAACGATTCTATAATAAGCTCACTTTCCGGTAACGTATTTAAAAACTGCTCCGAGTTATTTTACATTCATGTCGTTCGTCAGTGGACGAGCGCGATCTCAGTTTTTATTGATTCGGCTCGACGACGGGCTTATTACGGGGGCTCGAGAGCCGAACTTCTGTCCTGTGTTCGTGGTAGTGTGAGCGTGCGCTCGCGCAGCTGCTTCTGCCGAAGCGTCCGGTACGATTGCCGCGCGAAGTTGCGGCCAGCAGCCAGCGGCGGCGTTGCAGAATGTTGTCATTAATTATGGATATTGTTATCTGAAATAAATGATTATTAATTTCAGTTAGGCCAGTCAAAACAAAAAGCCATCAGTTTCATAAATTAGAAAAATCACTTAAAAAACAATCAAACACAGCATAAATTATTTATAAACGAGTACTTAGAGCTCGGTCATAATACCAGCGACGGCGGCCCGTCACGTGAATTCGATACCTGAATGTTATTTGCCTCACCAGTGCGTCACGAGACAGGAACCAACTACAATAAAACTGAGAGTAGTATTTAATGCTTCTGCAAAAACATCAACTGGTAACATTTTGAATGACGTAATGTGTAGAGGTCCAAATCTTCAACAAGACCTTCAGTGTCTCATCATCACATGGAGACAGTTTAAATTTGCCTTTACAGCAGATATTGCGAAGATGTTCAAGCAAATATGGCTTAATGATGAAGATCAAACGTTACAGAACGTAGTGTGGTGGGACAACAGATCAGATTAGCTAAGATTCTTCCAGTTAGCAACAGTCACATACGGGCAAAGGCGGCTTCTTATCTCGACATGATGACTCTTAAACAGCTCGCTATCGATAAAAAGATGAACTACCAAGACAGTTCAGCACCAAGCATCCTTCAGGACTCGTTCTACATGGATGACCTGACTCATGGAGACACACATACAGCTAAGCAAATCCAATTAGACATGATTCAGTTTTTTTAATCTGGCGGATTCAATATTAAACAGTGGAAATCGAATTTGCCAGACTTACTAGAGCACAACCAAGACCAAGACAAGCAAACTGATTTTGATTTCAAGCAACAGAAACCATCCGAAACCTTAGGACTAGGATGAAATCCAGTCCAGGACTGTTTCACGTTTCCATCTAAAATAGAATCATCATCCAAAAAATGCACCAAAAAAATTTTACTTTCCAAAATTTCTAAGTTATTTGATCCCTTGGGATGGCTGTCACATACATGGAAAGCTAACATACAATGGGACAATCCCGTGCCAGAGAAAATAGCCAGAGAATGGAACAAAATCAAAAGCCGACGCGTGGAGATGATCAGAGATTACAGAATCCCGAGGTGGCTACAACACGGCTTCTGTGATGCAAGCAACCAGGCTTACGCATGTCGTGTACTGTAAGAAAAAGTCTTTGGTAATTATGATAGCATGGAAAACGAAATTAGTGCCTTTAAGCAAAAATATATCCTTGCCTCGCTTAGAATTAAGTGGAGCGCTGCTCAAAGTCAATACATAAGATAACATCATGTTTAAACAGTTACAACATTCAGATTTATGGTGCGACTCCATGGCCGTGTTAGGCTGGCTCCATGGTGGAGATGGAAACCATTCGTCGCCAATAGAGTAAAACAAATTACTGCATACTGCATACTGCATACTGCAATGCCGGATGACTGTTGGCGCTACGTTAAATTCAGTAAAAACCCAGCCGACTGCGCAAGTCGAGGTCTCACCGCTCCCCAGCTGAAAGAACATACCCTTTGGTGGAATGGTCCCCACAGGCTACCCACTTATCAACCAACGAAGGATGGAATTGAACAAAAACATTGGCTGATCGGTGGAATCAGAGCCATCAAAAGCATTTACGGCAATGTGTTATCTGTAAAAAACATAACCCAAACCAACATCACCAACTTATGGGTGACTTATCATCATGTAGAACGAATCAGTCACGCCCCTTCTACCATACAGGGGAAGATTATACTGGTCACGTCCTAGTTAAAGCCAACAAGGGCTGGGGCATCAAGACCACCGAAGGGTACGTGGCAGTATTTGTCTGTATGGCCACAAAGGCTGTACACCTGCAACTCGTTTCGGATTTATCCACTTCCGCTTTCTTAGCAGCATTACGTCGAATGGCGGCAAAAAGGGGAGTTCCAGGACATATCTACAGCGACAAAGGTACCAACTTTGTAGGTGCTAACAATGTAGGTACTTACTACAGCAAGAGAACGAACACCTACAGACCATATTTAATGAAGAGTTTATGACAGATGTCACCAGTATGGGTATAGAGTGGCATTTTAACGCGTCCAGCATGACCTTCAGCAGGCGGTCTGTGGGAGGCGGCCGTCAAGAGCCTAAAACACCTTCTTAGAAGGGTTATCGGTGAGCAAAAACTTACCTTGAAGAGTACAGCACCCTCCTCTCGCAACTAGAAGGCTACCTAAATTCACGACCACTGTGCCCACTTACCGAAGATCCGCAAGATTTAGACGTCCTAAGGTCCTAACACAGCACTAGCGGTCCGGCGCCGGCGTTGAACATCCATGAAACAGAAACAGATTTGCGGACGAGATGGACTCTAACACAAACCATATTAAGAAAGCTTTGGGACCGATGGCGAAACGAGTATTTGACCCACTTAGCGGCAAGAAGCAAATTGAAGAAGCCGCAAAGAAATGAAAATCTGCCTCCCGGGAAGTGGGCCCTTGCCGCGTTATAGCTTTACACCCAGGAAGCGACGGATATGTAAGGGTCGTTATTCTAAAAACAAAAACAGGATCCAACGCCCGGTCGTCTAAATTTCAGTTCTGCCTGTGGCGGGCGAAAATCATGAGCTCGATACCAACGAGCCGCCTTCCCCTACTACTAAAGACAAACAAATAAAATCATGCAACTTCACCTCACATCAATGACATTTTTTATTATTTTTGCAATGACATTTTTATTATTTTTCACAACCATAATGTCAACAACTCAAGGCGCTTACAATATTAATCCACTTCAAAGCAATAGTATATACTTTGATAACATAACAAATATGCATTTGATTCGAGATGAGCGGCGGCTCGTAGTCTACCAAGATACAACGCCTTATGTACAAGGTAATACGGCCCCAAAAAAGTATATTCAATACCTACTTAGATCATTTATCAAAGAGCGATCACATTGCGACGGCATCATGTTGCATCATCTTGCTACAGCACAAATACAAAGAACTGCAGTATTATAATAATACTTTATCACTTAATGTGACACCTCCTGGCACGCGCCGCCGGCGCCGGCGCGGATTGATTGACGGTGTAGGTTACGTCGCTAAAGTTTGTTTGGAGTTCTCTACGCGCGATTTGCTGAAAAGTAAAAGCAAGACATCAATTTATTACGAGATAACCAAAAACATCTTGCGTTATTGTGGCGAAATCAAACCTCTGTCGTAGAGTCTGAACTTAACCTTCTGAAACGTACCGAAGACATCATAGATAAACACCACAAAATAGTTAACAAGAAATTAAATTTATTAGAAAATGGCTTAGATAAATTCAAAAGCGAATTGCAGAATGTGTCTCTTATTAGTAAATTTATAAGCACGGCAATTATTTATTTATTTATTTATTTATTCATTTATTCAATCGAACAATATCCTAACAAATCTTAAAAACATACAACAAACATTATTAGACACCATTACTAATGTTTACAATAGCAAATTCAACTTCCATTTATTAACGCCCATTCAGCTGAAAGGAGAGTTTAATACAATAGCAACACAGCTCCCAAAAGATTTATCGTTACCAGTGGATAATTATGAATTTTATGAGATTTATAATTTACTAGAAGTTAGAGCACGTACCTATGTCGATAATTACCTAATTTTGAGATTAAAATACCACTAATCAGCAGAGACTTTTTGGGATACTAAGGCTTATTCCGATTCCCTATTTAGCGGACTACAAACTAGTAATAAACCTACGGAAAGATGCCTTTACACCACTAACAGAAAAGAATTTAAATTCAATTGACAAAAGACATGCAGTAAAACGTCCCTGTGCCGACTCAAGAACCTTATTTACGGGTTTAAAGATGACCAAAGTTTATGTCAGAAGCTACCAAATTCAAATAATTGCAATACGCTCTCCGGCACCTGCAAAAACGATTGGTTGGAATTAAATAAATTAAACACATATTTTTATTTTTGCTGCGATCGCTGTCAACTGAAACTTCTTTTTGAGGATCATATTACCGGCATGCAAATGACACGCGCTGGCTTATTTAATATAGATCAAGAGTGCATGATGAATGAGTGATTTTGTCGTCTACACACATATACAACCGATGAATAAGTTGAACATAAACTCAGAGTCACTACCAGAGCTGGAGATTTCTGCTATCGATCAAATAATAAACATCTCCCTACCCGATCTATATATTCTTACCATAACTCTGACAGCTTAAACAAAAATATCCAGCTACAAAACCTCAAACAACAACTCGAAATCATGAAGAGCAGCGAGCCACTTGCCAAAACGGTGTCTTACCATGATATACACCACTACGCGGCCATTAACGTGATGTTCGCGGTGATACCAGTCGGCGTGGCGTGCTCGCGTCCCGGTGACGCTGCCGGCACTCGGCGGCGCCGGCGGCGGGAGCGGAGGAACCAGAGCGGCCTGCCCCCCAACCGCCTAACACTCTCGCTTTCGATCGTCTTGAAAGCGAGGCCCTCGCCTCGCTTTCTATTATAATATCGAAATATAATATCGAATAATATCGAAAGCTATAGCCTATAGCTTTTGATATTGCTTTCATATTGCTTTCGAAATGACAAGATGACGCCTCCTCCTCGCCTCGCCTTCAATGCGATCGAAAGCGAGAGCGTTAGGCGGTCGACCCCCTGGTCCGCGTCCGGCGCCGACCCCACGGTCCAGCACAAGTAGGGATAGTGTTATGGGCAGTCAGTGCAGTGTCAGTGTGAGTGAAATAAATGAGCTTCCGAAGGGAAAGTGCGCGTTTACCAAAACATAATAAAGGTACGTCGCCCGTGCTTAGATCGGTGTTCCATATTTCGAACTCAAATTAAGCATTAATTTAAGACATCAAGCACCTCCCTTAACTAGTGAAACCCTTCCCATTCATTAGATCTTATTAAAAAATTGTTTTATCACCTTGTACATCATACACCACTTATATCTAACAAAACGCACCCAACCAACCAACTTGCTTGTTTACATCGACGACACACGAGCCGCTACCACACTCTCAAGCATTCTCATCACCAAACTAATCCCTATTATCTCCCGGGATTACCTACGTACAGTGCATATTTGCTTTGGCATGACTCTTCGAGTTGACCTCATTTGCACCTTTTATTAAACCAGTCCGCATTTACCTCCAAGAGCGTCGCGCGTACTCTTTACCTACCATTTTACCATCCAACGGCGACATACTTTTGATCATTTAGCTATACCTACATCAGTGTCAAAGAGCCACCGCACTGTTCTGTGCTCCTGCCGGCGGCGCCGCACACGACCCTGCTGGGGCCGGGGGCAACCAAAAGAGCCCATCCCATACAATACGAACTGAAAAAGCTTCAACCTCTATATTTTGTATACCAATTCAAATTAAAATACAGCGGTCTTTTCCGCTAAAGACAACCTTTCAAAAATGTTTATTCTACTGAAATTATTCCGTATCATATTCAGCATACATTCATATCAAATCCACTATGTAAAGTTTTCAATAATTCTTCCTTAGTGATGAACCCATTAACCGCTCTTAGCGAGAGCCGGCTAACTTATGCAATGCAATCGTTAATCGGAACTGTATTTTCGCAGTTATTAATACAACAGATAAGAGTAGTGAGGCACTAATTAAATTAACAATTACGACAAATTGACAACAAATCAACAACAGCTGCAGATCAATATTTTACTCGTGCAACCTGCAGAGGATCCCTTCTGCAGGACAACGCAGGACCTTATCCTTGAAATAACATCGCAACTTTTTGTTACACAAAATAACAAATGATAAAACTGTTGTAAACAAAAGTGTTACCAAAATAAAAACTGTTTGTTAAACAGACAAGAAAATGTAAAATGTATTATTTTTTAAAATTTTCCCTGTGCTAAGCCAACAAGGAGCCTGTCAGTAAAGTCTGTAGACTCGTAAGACTCATCAAAATCTAATACGAGTAATAATATCGATATAATAGCGACGCCTGCGAAGATGCGATGCGTCTCCAACAAGACCACGAAATTAACGTAATACATTCAAACTAAGTATTGAATTCTATGCATTGAGTAGGTACTCGCTTACGTTATTAGCATGTTACCGTATTATAATGATTGAAAACATGCGGGCCGGCGCGCCCGCCGTTACAACACCGACGAGAGCCGTCGAAGTTAATAAATCATGTTAATTGGCGGTTTCACTATAAATCATCGGAAGTCGATCGGTAATTAGAACACGGAGGAGGTCGAGTGGCTCTAATGCGCGCTGAATGGCGCGGGCCATCCATCACGCGCCGCGTAAACACGTCCTGTAAACATAGCGGCCGCCGCGCCGCTCAAAAATAATAAAAATGTCGCTCGCGGCCCCCGCCCTCGCGCTCGTATTTCACTCTCAAAGGGGTGAGCGAAGATGCAGCGCCCGCGCCACGGCGAACGGGACCTTAGCCACCGGTGCTAGGGCTGACGGGCCGGCGGCGGCGCGGCGCGGCTGTCGGCGAGCGCTCGTCGTTTTGGCGATGACACGAATTAAATAGCGGCCGGTGCGCCGGACACGGCCGGGGTCGTCACGACACCGGCGCAGCGTGTTTTACAACGCGGGGGAATGCGACATATTTCAGAAACGGGTTAATAATGCCTAATGGCACCGTCGCCAGGGGATAAGCTCTCATGTTGCACATATTTTATTTCTGATTACCTTATAACATGATAACATAGGGGAAGCCTGGAGGTTTTATTGAAGTGTCAGTGAATACGACATTTACAATATTTGTTTTAGGGACGTAACTGGGTACTGTGTTATTCTTTCTTCCGTGACTGTGTAAGCAGATAACTTTTAAACTAGTATATTTAATAAATCCTGCATGTCAACTATTATTTCTCTTGTGATGTATGTAGGTACTATAAAAACTGAGGGGACAGGAAACCGTCTGTCTTGCTATGGCTTGGTGTAATTTACAAACAGTAAGTTAATCATTGACTCTTGGGTACTTGAATAAATAAATATTCTATTCTATTTTATATGGGCATTGCACTGATTGAGGTGAGATGATCAGCAAGTAACGAAAGAGGTAAATATCATGAAAGTTAAAGGCTAAGTAGGTCAAGGAATACCGAAGAAAGAATGGATAGACTGAAAAATGTTGAGACGAAAAGTGGAAGAAAAAAATATACAGCGCTGACCTCAAATAACATTGGAAGAGGGCCGCCTCATATTGGCAGATCCAGTAAAAAACATAAGTATTTTATTCATATTCATATCCAGACATTTCTAGAATCTCCAAATATATTTTTCTCAAAATATAAAACGTCCATGTGATACATAATCAAATATTTTAGAAAACTTATTATCTTCTTTTTTACTAAATTCACATTTACAAGAGATCTTTGTAATATAGTTACTACACATGCATCTAGTGGCTGCGGAAAATTGTGCATGAAGAACAATACAATACAACCAATTAAAACAATAAAAAAAATTAAAAAACAAAAAGCCCACCTGCTTAAAAAATAACAACTAAATAGAAAATCAACTGAATAGGCCGGAACAAGATACAAATTCAATAATTACATAAAGCCAGCGAAATAAATAGAAACAATATCCAACACCACCAACCACCAACCACCAACCCGTATTGGGCCAGCGTGGTGGGTTATGGCCCAATATCCCCACGTGCTATTGATCATGTGGAAGGCCTGTGCCCAGCAGTGGTTTATAGGCTGATGACGATGATGATGATGATGATGATGATGAATATCAAACATAAATTCCTTCGAAATTGTATGCAACATCATACATAACACACAGTCGGAGGCTCGCACAAAGTGACAATGATTTGACTATCATTAATTGTATGCCTCCGACTGCATGTCATGTATGATGTTGCATACAATTTCGAAGGACTACCGTATTGATATTTTTAATTGTATACAGTACTTATGTTTGATATTGTTTCGATTTATTTCGCTGACTTTATGTAATTATTGAATTTTTATCTTGTTCCGGCCTTTTCAGTTGATTTTCTATTTAATTATTATTTTTTATTTTTAGGCAGGCGGGTTTTTTGTTTTATTTATTTTTATTTTATTTATGTCTTTTTAGTTCTGACGCCCAATCGCTCTCTAATGAGGGTAGGTCTAAGCCCCTGCAGTGGGGCATAATTATTATAATCGTAGACTGACGATGTATTTTTTTTTAGTAATACGGTAATGGTATTCATGATATATCTTTTTTAAATCCTTGTGTTGAGCCCTCTAATTTGATACCCATAATAATGTAGCATTCGAAAAAAAAAATTGTTTTTCGCCAAGTCCAATGGCGTCGCACAGCCGCCATGTTTGTTTTTTTAACGTCACCTATCTAAGAACACTTGGGCAGCTAATATGAATCTAACGATACCTCAATTATGTAAATCCGTTCAGCGGTTCTGAAGATATGAGGTAATAAAGAATATTACATACAAGAAAAGCGTGAAAAACAATACCCTTCCTTTGCAGTCGGGTGAAAATTAACAATATACCTGTTGTGAGTGTCTCGTCATCTTGTCCACTTAACAACTTACAATAGTTAAAAATCCGTTTAAAAATGGATCAGTTACAGAATACAGGTTATCGATTAGATACATTTATTTTCAGCAGATTCTAAGTTTGTGCATGTAACTACAATTTACCAATTCTATATGTTTCTGCAATCTAAATTCAAATCAATTTTCATACCATGCATGCAATGACGGATTCTGCTTCTGTCTAACATCAGGTAAAGCGGATACACTAGCCTACTCACTAATAAAAATAAAGTGTGGGTGATACAATTTTAAGTCAATAAAACTGCACTTATTTATATTATTTATATTTACGTATCAAATTTGTTTTTTTTTAATTTACTATTATGTTGTGGTCATCAAGTATACTTATATTATGAGAAGTGTTGAGGATAAGCAAGTTACATAGTATTGTACAGTGTCCAACCACAGCCGAGCAGCCGATGCCTTGGAGCCTGCTGGCCCGTGGGAATCAATATATTTGTTTTTAATTTACCTACTGTTGGCAACGGTTATTCGGAGCTGCTTGCCTCCTGACCGACAGGTTCACAACTTTGTGCGAAGCTACTTTCACGCTACATCAGGGGTAAAGAAATAAGTGAGATTCGTTGGAATTGATTGAAAATACATAATAATTTTCGAGACATAGGAAATAATACAACACAACATTACTGTAATATTGAAAAAATGCATATAAAGATAATAAGCACAAACATTTTATGTCAAGATTTCAAAGAAAAACGCAAAAAGGCATGTAACATAGGTAAAAATATATTATTTTAAATTTTATTTAGGAACCTATACAATATAATGTCCAATCAAAACATGCTTTCTAAATCTTTTTTTTAAAGTACCAAGTTAATTTATTTTACAATGTTTCCTAATTAATCGACTTCTAAAAAGGAGGAGGTCTTATGCTCCACTCTGTTCGTATTTTTTTAAATGTATTTCAATTGATTTCTCTGAATTATTGTAAACGGATTTTCAAAATTATTTTAATGAGGTGAAGACCTGATGAATAACTTCGGAGATAAATAACAAAACTCCTCAATGACGAACAGTACGCGTATTGTGGTTTGGTTATTGTACCTACTGAAGATTAAAGAAAGTAGATAGCTAGGCACCTATACGTAGTGAACTGTAGTGAACTGACCATGTACTTGATAGAACTCCTTAATGATTAACAGTAAAAGAGCTAGTTAGGTATCTATCAGTGGACAAAGGTCCAGGGACTTCTGAGATACCCCATGGAACTCCTCAATGACGAACAGTACACATATTGTGATTGGCTATGGTATTAAACACGAAAGAAAGAAGCTGGTTAGGTACCTCTTAGTGGACAAAGCCACTTGATTGTGTTTTGGTTGGATTGTAAGAGGGTGCGGGTTCAAAATTCAAAATACAAATAGCTCTCATGAAAGTCACTATGCCATCGGTTCGTAAGTTTACTCTGGGCGGGAGACCTTTTACTGAGAAGAACCGGCAACAAACTAAGCAAGGGTTAAGCTCTTTTCTCCCTAACAGCGTCAAAAAATGCCCTATCATAGAAGGTATCATTACAAGTTTTTATTTAATTCTTATGTTGAAAGTTAGCTATTCAGAAAGGATTTTGGTTTATTAGCTTGACAACGACTTCAAAAACTCTAAAACTTAATTAAATATGTGTTTTAATAGTGAGAATTCAGGGATTTTTACTAAAATGTTAATTTTGGGGTAATTATTAATTTTTTTTGGTGTTTTTGTTTTAATTATATTGACTTCACAACAAAATAATAAGAAAAACTAAGAACAGAATAAAAATAATCATTGACGACTCGCTAACAAACAAACAAACAACGCACATCACTAACACATCTCAACAACCAACGTAAGTATCGCAGGCATCGGCTGCATCTGTTTAAGGTTTGTTAAATCGTTTTTACATACTCCTTATCAGACGTTTTAAGGTGTAATTGATAGTTAGTTCAATAATTGTTGCTCTCGATGAGTTTGGCACACTCCATCAACAAGTGGTGCACGCCATCCAGTATGCCACAGACATTAAAACTAATCAAAACATTTAAAATATATACAAATTTATTCAGTTCACGTTCAAGTTCACGTTGTTCAAGTTCGTAGAGTCGGATTACTAAATTAGCTAAGCAAACTTGTTACACGAAAAGGGACCCGACGGAAGTCTGTGCGATATAGTTACCTAGTACCATATGCTGTTTACTTAAATGAATGTTCGTGCACTGTGCACCAAGGTATAGAAGGCTACTATGCGTTTTACACCCAGCAAGCCAGTTTAAAGTTTTTCGTTTGCTACAATCGGCTGGGCATTACCACACTATAAATAACTCTTATTTACTTATTGTGTGGCCTTACTTAACTATAACACGCTAGGTAGCTGTAGGTATTTAAATCATTGCATATTGATGGTGGGCCCAGATGCCGGAATTCACCAGCTAGGTAAAAAATACATTCCTTACAAGAAATTAATTGAATTAAGAAAATGTTTATAAATGATATAAAATATAAAAATTATGTAAACACCAATTGATTATTATTGTGAATACGTTTAATAAGGTATTTTATTTGATTTTATATAATATTGTTTTAAAAATATTTCGACAGCAGTACGTAACAGTACGCATAAACGATATTATAAATTGTTTAGCCGGCTTTCCCAGCCCGCTCTCGTAAAAGTAGCACCTTCGTATTATCCCACAGCGATTGAGTGGTCGCAATAACGTCGCATTATAATAATTTGACGTAACGCTGCCGCCGCCGGAGTCCCACGATGCGCCGCGACTTTAATACATGTGAACGTGAAAATGGAATAAGTGCGCGCGGTAATAAAGCGCGCGGCCGACGATTGGCTCCGCGCACCGCATTCGTCGCGCGCCGTGTGCGAGCGGCCGCGCGTGCGCCGCCAGCCGCCAGCCAGCGGCCAACGAGTTGTATGGCGGTATTGTCAACCTTTTGGTAACCGAAAACTGCAGGTACTGTTCATAATTATGGCTACAGTCGATACTCTTTGTTATTGTTATCTATCTCTGTCTATACATTGAAATGAAACACATCATTATAATACGCGCGCATCGTACACTATCGCGAAACTAAACGTTACGAAACGTACCTAATTGTTTGTTAATCCTTTCTCAACCCAATGATTCGTTATGACGAACGTGGACATTTGATAAGATACAGTTGTAGACCTCAAGTTCAAAGACCAGTTCTAATCCCGGCCAAACACAACTACTCCCCTTAGGGGCTAAGCAATGTCTAATGACGGTCACATTTTTCTGTCCTTCAATCATAGCACATTGATTTAACAATTCGCCAGGCATT
>CAUJAO010000144.1:0-53853 GCA_963082485.1 Eudonia mercurella
GTATTAAAGGTGTTTAACCACGAGCTTCAAGATTGGGGGACGTATATAGGTCGACTAGAGCAATGGTTTCAAGCTAACGGAATCACAGCGGCCGAAGACAAGTTGGAATTTTAGCATATGAAGAGGTCATAAGTTTGTTTAACGGTCATTTCAAAACTAAAATTTGTAGTTTTGCGGAACGTCATAAGTTTCACAGTGCCGTTCAAACAACAAATGAATCATTCCCGCAATGGTCGGCGCGCGTGCGCGGGTTGGCCAAGAATTGTGGGTTTCCGGAGTCTACATTGGAAGAAACTCTGCGGGATCGGTTCGTTCTCGGTATGATTACTGGACCCGAGCGAGACCGGTTGTTCACCGAATCCACGGATGGGCTAACGATGCAAAAAGCACTGCAGCTAGCAGACAGTGTCCGATGCGCCAGGGATGGTGCTCGTTACGGCAGCCACGCAGCGGCGGCGGCGCAGCCCGCGGCCGTCGACGTGTACAACATGGCGGCGGCACCGGCGGCTCACGGACGGGGTCCCCTAGCACCCGGGCCTCGCCGCGCCCCGGGAACTGGGGCGGTTCGATCGTCCGATCAGTGTGAAGTGTGCGGTTATTTCGGTCATTTAAGCAAAAAGTGCCGTTTTAAAAATGCGTTGTGTATTACGTGCGGAAAAAAAGGCCATTTAAAGCGAGTGTGTTCGAATAAAAATAGTGATAAAAAAAATCAGCATTTCTTGCAGTGTTGTTCGGATGAAGAGGATGATGGTAAGCGTTTGTTTTTTAATATTCGCTCGTATAGAGGAGAACCTATGCAGGAGTCTGTATTAGTGGATAACATTTCTTTATGTTTTGAAGTAGATACTGGGTCTGCTGTGACCGTCATTTCCGATACTATGTATTTGAAATATTTCTCAAAATATAGGTTATGGAAAAGCAGTAAGATGTTACAGAGTTATAACGGGGGCTCAATAGAGACTTTAGGCACTATCGTTTTGCCTTTTTATTTTAGAGGTAAGAAAGAAATATTAAACGTTTTTGTGGTTAAAAATGGTGGTCCACCCTTACTCGGCCGGGACTTTATAGCCAAATTTAAGCTTCAGATTTGTCATGTTAACACGTGTGAAGTCAAATGCCCAGAAGTCGAAGGTTTTGGAAAAAAATACCCAAGGCTATTTTCAGATCAGCTGGGTTGTTGTAAGGGTCTTGAAGTCAAACTTCATTTAAAACCCAATTCGTCACCAGTTTATTGTAAAGCTCGTTCAGTGCCGTTTGCACTTAAAGCGAAGTTAGACGAGGAAATAGACAGACTTGTAGGGTTAGGTATTTTGGAACCTGTGCCGTTTTCAGACTATGCTAGCCCAATAGTTCCTGTTTTAAGGAAGGATGGAAAAATTCGTCTTTGCGCTGATTTTTCTGGAACTTTAAATAAACAGTTGTTGGTGGATAAATATCCTTTACCTAAAGTAGAAGAACTTTTTGCCAAGCTACATGGCGGGTTGCGGTTTACTAAGCTAGATCTATCTGGAGCTTACAATCAGCTTTTATTACATGAGGATTCGCGGGACCTAACTTGTATTAATACGCATAAAGGGCTTTACAGGTTTACGAGACTCGTGTTCGGTCTTTCAAGCGCACCGGCTATTTTTCAGAGAACGCTCGAAAATATTCTTATTACCTCAGAGCAGAACGGTCAGTCTTTACTTGAAAATGAACCGGTAGTCCCGGGCGAGGGCGTTTCTTCCCTTTTAAATAACGGGGTCCTTCAGTTTCTGGATGATATCCTGATCACTGGGGAATCAGATAGTATTCATTTAGCCAGAGTAAATGAAGTTTTTCGCAGATTAGAGAATGCGGGGTTAGTGTTAAGGAAAGACAAATGTCATTTTTTCCAGGAATCTGTGTCTTACTTAGGTTTTATTATCGATAAGAATGGTTTACATAAATGTCCCGAGAAAGTAAAAAGTATTATCGATGCAAAAAAACCTGAAAATGTAACCGAATTAAAATCTTTCCTCGGAATGGTTAATTACTATAGGTCATTCATAAAAAATGCTTCTAGTATCTTGGCGCCGTTACACGAGTTGTTACAAAAAAGTGTTAAATGGCACTGGAATTCAATTCATGAGGACGCGTTTATGACCGTAAAGAAATATCTTGCTTCGGACGACACCTTAACGCATTTTAACGCGGATGCACAAATTATTTTGACAGTGGATGCGTCACCATGGGGTCTGGGTGCGGTCTTATCACAAGTGGATAAAAAGCGCGACGGAATTGAGCAACCGGTATCATACGCATCTCGCTCATTGAACGCGGCTGAAAAACGTTACAGTCAAATTCAAAAAGAGGCAACTGCCATTATATTCGGTGTTCGTAAATTTCATCAGTATTTATACGGGAGATCGGAACCCTTTTTACTCAGAACCGATCATAAGCCACTTTTGTCAATTTTCCACCCACAAAAAAGTGTCCCGGAGGTTTCTGCGAATAGACTTCAAAGATATGCATTATTTTTGTCGGCTTACAATTATAAAATTGATTACGTAAATAGCGCATCCAATTGTGCAGACTATCTTAGTCGCTCCGTGTCGCCGCAGCCAGATGGTTGCGATCGCGATCGTAGTAAACAACTCGCTAGACAAAAGGAACCGGTTTCGCAGGAGTTCGGTCATAGCTTAATTGACGAGGCGTGTTATATTAACTTTGTATTTGATGCAGATTCAGTTATGTTGTCTATCAAAGATGTGGAAGGTGCATCAAATGTGGACCCGGTTTTGTCTAAAGTAATTAAATTTACGTTATCGGGTTGGCCAACCAGAGACATTGAAAAACAACTTCGTCCTTATTTTGGGTCCCGTTTTGAACTTGCAGTTGAAAAAGGTTGCCTAATGAGAGGTTCTAAGTTAGTAATACCGGAAAAGCTTAGGCACATTATTTTAAAGGAATTACACAATGGTCATTTAGGTGCCACGAAAATGAAAGTGGATGCGCGATCTAGGTTTTGGTGGCCCGGCTTATCGGCGGACGTGGAGCGAGCCGCCGGCGCCTGCGAAGTGTGCGCGCTGTTGCGGCCTACCCCGCAGCGCGCACCGCTCACCGTCTGGCCGTACCCGCCGGAAGCTTGGCACAGGGTTCATTTAGATTTTTTGGGTCCGTTAAACAATAAAATGTTTTTAGTCGTGGTTGATGCCTATTCTAAATGGGTCGAGATATTTGACGTTAGTACGGGTTATGGGTCTAAGGTAGTCATTCAAAAATTATGCGAATTAATGGCAAGATTCGGATTAGTAAATACCATTTGTACTGATAACGGCACATCATTTGTATCGTCCGAGTTTGAATATTTTTGTTCTAGCAATGGCATAAAACATTTAACGTCACCAGCTTATAACCCAGCTAGTAACGGACAGGCGGAAAGTTACGTTAAAATCATAAAAAGGGCACTCAAATCAATTTTTATGACTATGGGTAAAGGCAACGATTTAAATATTAAGCTCAATGAGTTTTTATTCAGCTACCGTAACTCTGTTCATTCTTCCACAAACAAATCCCCAGCTGAGGTTCTTTTCGGGAAAAAGTTAAGATGTCGTTTGGACTTGTTAAATTCGTCACCCTCAACATCCGATACAACACTGGAAGAAACAGTTAGAAAAAATCAGTCCTTGCAGGCCAGATATTACAAGGGAAGGAGAACTAAAGACTTTGGTATCAACGATAGCGTATTAGTAAAAATACATCAGAATGGAAGAACTTTTTGGGCAAAAGGCGTTGTTAATAAGAAATTAGGAAGATCAGCTTATTTAATCCAGTTATGCGATTATGATAGCCGCATAATAAAGAGACATACTAATCAGATTCATGAATGGAAGGGGAAGCTAGAGGTGGTTGATCTATCTTCTTCATCACCAATCAGGGCGAAGTCGGCATCAGACCTAGTAGTACCTCATGTACACGCTTCTCCAAGTGTGGGAATAACCAACGGCCTGCTGTTATCACCTCTAGACGTAGGATCTCACATGCACTCAGAAGATGTTCCTGCGGCCTCACCGGTACTGGAATTAGTAGAACCCGTTCAGAGGCCAGAAGAAGGGGTTGGCGAGGTTAATGATTGTGAAGAGTGCCTCGCCTGTCAGAGTGCAGAACCGACAGCCCCTGACCCCGAGCAAGGCCCGTCGCCTGGACCACCGGCAGCAAGAGACCCTAAGGCTGCGGTGGGTCCACTCACATCTCCGGAGAGGCGCTACGATCCGCCTACCTTGCGCCCGCGTAACCCAAACATAAACTACAAATTGTAGCATATAGGTCATTGTTAATATAGTTACACTGTTAATATGTAAATGTCATTGTTAACATAGTTATAAGTATTTTGTAAATTATTGGTGGAGGGATGTTAGGAATATGAGGGTAGACGTAAGTTCGGTGCCGGTGATACGGCGGTCAGCCGATGTACGACAGTCTAAATAGATTGCTAACTAGTGAACTCACGTTTTTTACTCTCAACCCCATTCCCCGTAATAACAGTAATAAAAGTGTAATCTTTATTATTAATAAGAAAGTTAAATAACTTTTTCTTTGTAGCTTTGCTTACCTGCTGGCGGTCGTCTAGTAGTTCTATTTTTATTTGAGTTATAGTCCAATACATTATAAAAAACATTTCCTTTAGATTTAGTGTCGTGTTAGGTGTAGAAGCAGCCCTGTCGTCGTGCTGGCGGCATGTCGCGTCGTGTTAACTGTGTTAGGGGCTGTCACCCGCGCCCGTCACGCACCCGCCCGACACCCGCTCGACACCCGCCCGGCGACCGCCCCGCACCCGCCCGACACCCGCTCTACGCGCGGGCGGCCAATTATACCGGGCGACGGCTGAATCACTGCAAGATCAACTGCCGGCGGCACCTACTAGATCACATTAGCTCACCAGAATATCGGGAACATTATGGTTTTGGTCAGCGTTCATTGTGAAAGTTTTTACTTTTACTATCTTTCTCCCACAATTTAACATTATTGACAAAAACCCAGCTTGCAATCACATCCCAAGTCTACTTTGTTTGATTCTTATTGTTTAATTGGTCTTTCTTCGACATTGAACCTTGTTCCGTCGGGGGATGTATGTATGCGAGGTTGTGATGATGGTAGGTTCCATGGCGATGGTAAATAACGACTGCGTCTCTTATGTGATGTTGTATATTTGCAGTGACTACATTGTTACTAACTAACTTATTATCTAAACCTTACACGACTATTTATACAGTACTACTATGTAGATGTTGGAGGGAGGATGCCGTGACATATCTTTATCGGATCTGCACGCGTTTAGGAATGTGCTTACAAACTCTTTAACCGATACGTGATGATAATAAATTATGTGGCGACTCGGGCCGCCACAAACCTAAACCAAATCATACTAATCTTAAGGTTCCTAACATATTTATTTATTAACAAATACGATCTTACTATTGCAAATGTTCAATGCCCAAAGGGTTCAAATATGAAGGTATTGGAAAAATTGTCTTAATAACTTTTATTATACCTCATGTGCAATAAGCAATTAGCAGTATAGGTAAATGTCGCTAATGTATATAGTTAGCTTTTTTAAGTTACCCACTTGCACCTGTTGCTGACTAGGTCGCCGGGCCGCGGAGCCAGCCGTTCGTCGCCGTCATGGAGGCGGCAAGGCTTCGCTTGAGCTCTGCAGTAATGGAATTAAACAGCACGTAATTGCACACTTCATTACGAGGACGGACGTCGCGTCTCGGTGCCTACGCGCGTTCCTTGATTATGGACATCACAAGTGCGGAAATGCGACGCGTCAGGTGCAAGCCTGGAATGAGGACACATCCCAAGCGAGGAGAATGTTACTGACATAATATCTGCGAGTTATCTACTACGGTGTGTAATGGAATGACGGGATTCAATATAATATTAAAAACGAAACCCCTGACGACGTCAGCAAGAAATAGCAAAAGATAATAGATAAACTACGTACAAATAACAGTTTGAATCTAATAGATACTATGTTAGTTCTTTAGGTCATATACATTTTATAGTCATGAATGTACCTATTCACGATTTGTGAATTATAAAAGCAAATGTGATGAAAGTCGTCATGACTTGTTCAAGAAAAGGTGTGCACTTATTCCATCAATTTAGCTATTACACTAATATTATAAATGCGAAAGCTTGTGTGTATGTGTGTATATTTGTTGCTTCTTCACGCTGCAAGGGATAGATGAATTTGGATGAAATTCGGCATACAGATAGTTTATAACCTGGATTAACACATAGAATATATATCTATAGAATATATAGATACTTTTTATCCTGATATTCCCACGGGAACAGAAACCACGCGGGTGAAACCGCGGGCGGCCGCTAGTTTATTATAACAAGGTATTCCACGAAGCACACCCAAACGAAGCACACCCAGACGAAGCACACCTAAAGTATTCCACTTAGCACACCCATAGGTGCGCTTCAAATAAAATTTTAAAATAAGTAATTTTCTATTCCACGAAGCACACCTACGAATATCACTCGCATAGTGTAGGGACTAGGAATAAAAATCGGGAGCACTTCGCACCGACACGAAATAACGAGACTGCAAAAGGTAAGCTTCACATAGACAACCTATCGCGGACACGGGGTCCCGCAACACCTGCGCGCGGGCTGCTCCGGGGTCCGCGTCGGTGCAAGCGGTCTATGCGTGCCATGCTCGAGTGCGGTATGATTAAGCCTACTTCCTGCTCTCCTTATTTCGTGGCACCGACTGCGGCTCTCGCTATAAGGAGCTGCACTAGAATGGCCTAATTGAGAGCACTCCAGCAGCCCGCGCAGGTGTTAAGTCTTTGTAGTGTGTGTATAGCACCATGTATGTATGAAAGTGAAGGATGTTCAAAATAATCACAATATTATTTGACAAAACAATATGAAGTGCTTGCTTTGATCAATAAAATGTTGTGTTGTCTGCAGATAAATAAAGTGTTGAAAAAATTCCACGAGCGGGATTCAAACCCGCACCCCATGACATGTCGGGTTTGGTAGTGCACCTTGCACTACCAACTATGCTATCGTGGCTCAATCCATTTCGCCGAAATTAATCACATTAAAAGTTAACGTCAATATTTTTCTTCTCAAGTAATCTTACTGTCAAGGTAAACGTAAAAGGTTCTTTTTTGAAATGCCCGCTAGAGTTGTGTGCCATAAAGTGTGCAAGCGATGTTCCAGGCCGGCACATGAGTGAAACTCATGTGGTTCCAGTGCGTTACCTCGCCCCGCGCTGCGAGCGAGCGTCCTCCCGCCGCTAATTGCGGCGAGCCATAAACGTTTACGGCGCACGATTCATAAATAAGACTTCACGTGCTCCGCCGCGGCCATTCGTTTATGTCAATTAATAACTGCCAGCAATTGATTGTTAACGGTTCAGAAAAGCTCGTTCCAAAGGTAGAAAGCTTAATGTTAAGCTTAATGTAACGTGTATTCCCGTTCCCATTCCGATTGTCTATCTTGATATTTTCACCAAAATTTTCCAACACTGTGTATCTGTCTGTCGTAGGTATCGAGCTAGACACAGCGTTGAATTTTTTGTTCAATTAGCTTGCGACTAAGGGAAATCGAGAAAGGTTTTATGTAATTAAATTCCGGGACAAGATCGGGCGCCATCGCCAGTGATAATTAAGAAGTAACGATTTCAAAGCGCCCCATTCCTCTCGCTGTGAGCTCCGCGCCAATGCATTTATCATTTTCCTATAGATCCCGTTGTACTTTTTGTAAGTTTTTCGTAGAATTATGCGCCAACGCCATTTTCTTACTTATTGAAATGTAAAATAAGTTATGGATTCTGTTATACTGCTTAATAAGAAATTATAAGAATTTCTTTATATACAGGTTGAATATATAATTTAAAAAAAAATAATACCACAATCTTTCACAAAAATATAGTTAAAATTTATCTATAGTATGTAATGCTTTTTTTTGTTAAAAGAGAGAGAGAGAGAGAGAGATAAAGTATTAATTAAGAAAGCTTAATAACGAGAACGGTAACGTATTATAATCGTAGAACTTAAAAACGTATTGACGTCTGGAAATCTATTTTTAATGGATCCTTTAAAAATTCGTTACTTACAGTTTTGTTTTATTTTATAATCGTTTCATTTTCTGTAGAGACGGTCATAACATCGCCATGATCTATCATTAAACTTCCATCCAAACAAAATTACAGCGCAAAGTGAGAAATAGGCGGCCATAACTCCGCCATCTAATGCTCTTTAAAATGGTGAATGTTAATTTCATACAATTTGTAAGTAATCGCTGCGCAGGAGCGGGCGCCGCGCCGGCCACCTGTCGCGGCCGGACATGCAGCTTGTAACATTAGTTTTGGTGCGATAACAATACAAACTGGCATTGAGGAACGAAGTCCTAGATAAAAGGTAAATTTACAAATAATAGCCCGATCTACCTGTGGCGTATTTTCATCCACAAGGAAGGCTCTGCCACAGCAGTGGGGACATATACCTAATGAGCTTGTGATGATACAACAAAATTCAGAAGCAAAGTTACAACTCAATAGTTGCCATTAGATTTTAATAAAAAGTCATGTCCACTGCAATAACAAAAACATAAAGAAAGAAACAGCCAAAATATTGTCCGCCTTAAAATCGAGATCTTTTTATAGCCCATTTAAATGAAGAGGGACGTGGATCGAATAGCGCCGCACAGCTAGCGCATTCACGTTTTATTATTGGAAAGAAATTTAATAGGAGAAAACGAGACAACCGCCTTTTTCATTATATTGTATTACATTCTTTGTTCTATTAAACAATGAAACGCATCAAAAGTGTCTTAGCTCGGTGCGCGGCTTGCGCATTAGCGTTTGCTAACAGTTTGCGCCATATTGTGGCAAGTGATTGCCTTTGTTTGAAAAACGTCTATGTAATGACGAACAAGCTTCACAAAGCTGCACAGATTGAAAAACAAAAAGAAAAGATGACGATCGAAAAAAGAGACACTCGCGCCCAGTAATTCAGCCGGGAGCTCCCGGGGAGCGCCGCGCTCACTCCGTCGAAGTGCGATGTTTCACTAAAGTGTCATCATCACACGCGATTATTTGCAATCGAGCGGCGAACAAAGGAATTCAAATTTTAACGACCTCAAATAAGAATCAGATTACCTCGCATAAAAGTTAAAGAACTATTGCTTCGACGCTCTTTTCCTAAACGAAGCTAATGCTATTACTCGGACGAGCGAACTCGCGCAGCCGGGGAATCGCATTAAAGTGCCCTATAGTTATAAACTTAAAACCTACTTTGCGGTAGTGTCCTGCACAGACGAGACTCGCCGACAGTACCGGGTATTGCAACTGCGTTAACTGCTGCAAATAAAGGCAGGAAATATCTCCAGACAGCGTTCGTAATTCTTTTCCCGCATCTCGGAGGTAAAGTTTGCAAAAGATGTGTGCCGCTACGTTTCAGCGGCGAGCCGTTGAGGAAAATGTACTTAGTATACGGTTTGTTATTTTTAATAAAGTGTGTGTAACGAGAAGATAATAAAAAACAAATACGTGTTTGTGTCTAGCCGCATCTCCATAGAGTTGATGAAATATTTTGAAAACGAATAATTTCTTTCGGTTTTTGGGTACATTCAATTCAACTTGTAATTTACGTGTTATCTTTTATTCGAATGTTATAAACTTTTCTATCGAATTTGACATATATTTTCCAGTTTTATATTACTGATTTACATTACATTTTATTCCAGTTTAGTATATTAAAGAAATTGCCATGCTTAATTCGGTACCTTCTAATAAGTTTAGAAGACCTTTCTCTTTTATTCAACCAACAGTGGATTGTACCGGTACACTGTCTAAGGTACCGCGTGGAGGTTCCCGGAGGTTCCCCGAGGTTGCCCGTGGTTGCCACGAAGCGTAAATCGCCGCCGCTCGGCGCTCGCCGGCGAGCGAGCGCTTCCGTGCTTAATCCCGTCACTTTAACTCGATTGGTTTAATTGTTTCTTGGGAACGCTTTGTGTGATGATTTACTAAGGATTCGACATCTTCTACAATACAGCGTCAGAATGGCTTTCATTATTATTTAAGGATTTTCTGAAGTTTGAATATGTTCTTGGATCGATGGCAAAAGGAACTGTTATCTAAAATGGAGTTGAGTTTATGTATTTAAAAGGCTTGTTGCAACTAATTTAAGAATAGTTTGATTTAAACATTTGAACTACCTATATAATATCAACCATTAAAATCCACCATTCTAATACAATAAATTATTAAAAAGTTAGGAGGTTTTTTGTTTGTTTGTTTAATGCGGCGGGCGCGCGTCATGAGTCGAAAGCGTCAGTTTAAACAAAACATTTGGAGCCTGGGTCGTTTGATGTCGCGCCGACGACGGCCGAGGCGGGGCCGCGGGCGCAGCGACCACATCAAAAGGCCGACCAAAACATTCACCATAATTATTTTAATAATTTAAGAGTTCTTTCAGTAGTAGCTTTGTGAAAGCTTGGCATTTTCAGAGGTTCTTCTCGTAACATAATTGAGTTCAACTGTAAATTAAGTAGTCTTTTTTCAGTGAATTGGGCGATGTTATAAAAAACCTTTTCAAGCAACCGCTTTAAAGAAATGAACAAATATGACCTTTAAAATATAAAAAAAAAAAAAAAAAAAATATAAATAAATGTATGAGTATCGGATTCCTAATGGAAACTCACCACAAAAAGGACGACCGAATGCGAAAGGTGCTGAAAGCTTTTGAACGACAGCCTTTTGGCCGGACTAACAATAATATTGTTATAGCTTCACAATAACGATTAAGTACTACATTACGTACTAATTAAAAGATTTAAACTATGAAATATATTTTCTCAGAATTTAAGGCAACCTTTTGTTAATCACACGTCAGCACGAGTACAGGACGAAGCGAAAGAGGTTCTACCTCGCATAACTTTTTAGGTATGCCGCATTTAATCCATAAATAAACTACTTATTTAGTAGAAACAAGAAAACAAAAAGACTTTCTAGAAAACTTATTAAAACAACTATCTAAGAGCACCTGACCCGGAATGTCAGAAGGGTGTGTGCAGGTTCAAATCCTGTTCGTGGAAATTTCTTCAACATTTATGTTTTTGTAACTATCTAAGGTTAATTTTCTCAAATAATAATAATCTTTATAGAATGAAAGACAACCAACGGTGAATGGTCGATTACCCGGAGGCAGCGCGGCGGCGGCGTGGCGGCGCCGGCGCGGCAGCGTGCACCCGACGCTAATGTCCCCGCAAGCAATTACGGACACTCTTTGAAATATGAACGCGGCAGACGCTTTGTCTATGCCCGTGTCCGGCCTTCATGCCGGATCGTACCGAGGATTTCATCTTATATTCTGTGTACTCTCGAACCTTACAGAAGGGGCTACGGTCCATTACCAGAAATAAAAGTTATAATCATCTCACACATTTTCCAATTAGGATAGTTAAATGGTAAGGAAACTCTTGAATAAGTCAATAGGTAATGACCAAACTACATTTGTTATATTTCCCTAAAAATAAGGTAAATAGCAAGTGATAATAATGATATACATCACGGTAAAGAAATACTAAGACTACTAGCATTAACTGAAAAAGAAAATTTGGAAATATTCTGTAAATTGTCCAGAAAGATAAATGATACACGATAACGAATAGGAAACACCGACTTTGTTGGTTAATTTGGGAAGAGTCAAAAGTTACAAAGTCTACGGGGCGGCGTCTGACCTGCGCCGCTTGCGTTGCGGAGGCTCCTGACTCGGCAACTCCGCACAAAGCGCGAACACTTCTCCATTAAAACTTCACAGCCGCTATCATCCAATACATTTAAATCCGTCACTGTTCCAATCTTTTCACTTGAATCTTCACGAATCCTCATTATGAGTTCAGAAGATTGAGAACAAAAGTTTTGCCAGTTAAATATTTTGTTGTGTATATTGATCAATTTCAGAATCTTTTACCCCTTTTCTAGACATCTGTTATCAATTTTAAAGCGATGCAAAAAATTCTTAATTTTTCAAATTCTTTATTTTATCTAATT
The DNA here is from genome assembly GCA_963082485.1 of Eudonia mercurella. Classification (NCBI taxonomy): domain Eukaryota; kingdom Metazoa; phylum Arthropoda; class Insecta; order Lepidoptera; family Crambidae; genus Eudonia; species Eudonia mercurella. The sequence goes on from CAUJAO010000144.1 coordinate 12,044, forward strand.
GTCTTTCTAAATTTGTTAAATAAATATGTAAGTACTGCAGCTGCTGTTAAAAATACAAAACGCTTCGTGTCTAACATTAATATAATTATAATCATAATAGGAAATGTTCACGCGGCGCCGGCGAGGCAACATAACGACATCTGCTGAACTAAATAAAACAGACCACCCTATTAACTTAACTACTTTGTTCATATTCTTTATTAAATAAAGTAGGTACAACTTATGGTTAGGTTGTGCTTTAAACAAATATTAGGTTTACGTTTTGTATGAAGATTTTTTATAAAATTATATTTTTCATACTAACGTTTTTTTTATTTTCTTAGCTTCTATTTATGTTAACACTATGAAAAGTAGAGTAGTGTGTTTGTTTCACTAGCTAAATATAGCAGACATGTAAATGTAAATGTAAATCTATTGTGACATGCAATAAACAAATTTTAATTTGAATTTGACATTAAAATGAAAAAAATCAAGTCCCTTCAAAGCTACAATGAAATAAAAGGTCAATTCCGCAAACAAAAAAAGAAGTCAATTAAAAACAAATTAAACGATAAATCACAAAATAAATAATCATTGTTATTAATGAAGTCTAAGTAACATAACATAGCCTAATTAAAGATTATAATAATATTAACAACATACACCTATTAATAAGTGAGAAAAAAAGTCAATTTCATAGGTCAAAACCCAATATTAAAACTCCACACTGGGAGTTGGCATTGGCCTCAAATACCACTCTGAATAATGGAATAGGGCCTTCGATAGCCCGATGGCCCTGGCGCAAGGCGCGAGCCTCGTCCGCAGCGGCTGGCGAGCTCCAACTTTTCAGACTAATTCTGAGAATGGAGCGCCGCGCCACTCCGCGTAATTACTTTTAGCCGCAAATTATTTTATTGTTGAACAAGCGTTGGCCCGTAACCGTTCTAGTTGGATGTTTAGAACAAGATTCATAATGTTACGTAACGGTCCCCCGAAGCAATGCAAGTTATTATATTTAGTGTTTGCTTCATATTTTGTTGAAAAAACCTATCATACTGAACAAATTCCATGTAATAACAAATTAACCTTACTTTACGAGTAGTAGTTATACGATACTTACGAAATGGAAAATATTACTAACAAGAATTTCTAAATCTATAAAGAATTTATCTAAGAATTATTTAGTTTTAGAAATATATTATCATATTAGATTTTATATTTGATGAGCACTTTTTTTTAATTTTTTTAATGCCTTATAAGACAGCTCTTGACCTCGATCTCGCCTGATGGTGAGCGTAGATGAGGTCTACGATGGAGCGAGCTGCCCCAGAAGATGCCTATTAACTCTCGCCTTGAAGGAATTCAGGTTATAAGTTTTTGGGAACACAGACGATGGCAGAGAATTCCACTCCCTGCTGTGCGCAGTAAAAATGATGACATGAAGCGCTTAGTGCGACATAGTGGAATTTCTACTAGGTGGGGATGATATCCTGCAGTACGTCTGGAGGTTCGGTGGTAAAAGGGCGATGGTGGTATGAGCTCGAAAAGCTCCCCGGCACACTCTCCGTGGTAAAATCGGTAAAAGACACACAGGCAGGCGACACGACGCCGGTGTGCGAGGCTGGTAAGCTTGGCCTCGACAAGCGCGTCATCACCGATGAGCCTTATAGCTCTGCGTTCCACCGAGTCGAGTGCGGCCAACTGGTATTTGGCAGATCAGTCCCAAAGGTGACTGCAGTATTCCATGCACGATCGGACTTGAGCTTTGTACAGGCTAAGGATTTGCTCTGGTGTGAAATACTGCCGCACCTTGTTCAGGATGCCCAGCTTTTTTGCTGCAGTCTGAGCTTTGGACTCGATGGTTAAGCCGAAGTTGAGATTTGCAGTCAACTCCATGCCTAACAAGGGTGCCCCTGATTGGGATGGACGTAGCTCGGAAAGTAGGAGTCAGATGAAATGGACTCCTTTTGGCGGAGAACAGATACGCTTGGGTCTTGGAGGCGTTGAAAAGGACCAGGTTGTCGTCCCCTCAATGGGAGACGAGGTTTAAGGTCGCGTCTGCTCGCTCAACCATGGCCTCTCTAAGAGAGTGAATGTTTCCTTCTCTGGCTCCCGCAGCCGGAATGTATCTTTCTGCAACAGTACTATCGTCTGCGTACCCAACTATCCCTGGCTGAAGCAGGTCGTTGATGTGAAGCAGGAAAAGAGTTGCCGAAAGAGCAGAGGAACTCCGGCTTCGATAGCCATGATGTCAGAGGAGCAGCCATCAATAACTACTCTGATCGACCGCTCACTCAAAAAGTCTGTGATCCAATTGCAGAAGCCAGTAGGGATGCCGTACGCGGGAAGCTTGCTTAACAGACTTATATGCCAAACCCTGATGTCCAAGGACACGGCAAGGGCTTCGCCGTGTTTCTCGATGGCTTCGCCCCAACAGTGTGTGACATACACTAAGAGGTCCCCAGTAGACCGTCCCTAGCGGAAGCCGTACTGACGACCGCTGAGGAGATCGTTGTGCTCTACACTCGAGAAATACGGGTCTCTATCGGATCGCCTAATTTTTGTACGCCTAATTTGCAATGGCACCCAAACGAAAAGCCTAAAATTTTTTCGCCTAATTTCACTCTTCAGAATCGTGTTTGCCCTAATTTCACTTCGCCTAACTTTTTATCGCCACATTGTCATTTACCAAATGCGTCATTTGGCAGAACAATTCGTAATTCCTAAAGTTTAAAATTCCTAAATATTAATTCGCACAAAATTAAAAATAAAACATGCAACATGCATGCAGACATGCAGCATATCATGCAGCATGCATGCAAACATGCAGCATGCAAGCAGAAACACAGCATGCGTGCAGCATGCATGCAGATATGCAGCATGCGTGCAGGCATGCAGCATGTAAGCATGCAAGCACGCATGCAGCATGTAAGCGTGCAAGCAGGCATGCATCATGCAAGCAGGCATGCAGCATGCAAGCAGGCATGCAGCATGCAAGCAGGTATGCAGCATGCATAGTTTCCGTCACGGCTTCGGCGCTGCGGGGCTCCGGCGGTCCCACGCGAGCTTTTCGTCGCAGATGGTTTCTTCCACCTGCTCCTTAGCTCGCGGGCCGCCTCGCCCCTCCGCGCCTACGCGCTTTTATATTGCACTCTAGCGTAGGGCAGACAAGACTACGTGGAGTCGGGTTTGCAGCGATTCGCTTCTGTCAATTTATTTTCTCAATAAAATTCTATGCTTTTATTCCAATACATTATTGGCACATTTCATTTTAGATATGCTAAAATTAGAGCTTTTATAAATTTTGCGAAATAATCGTTATGCCGAAATAAAGTTATGCCAATATAAAGTTATGGCAATATAGTTTAGGCTATTTTACATTAGACATTCTAAAATTAGGCCTTTCAATTCTTAGGCCAAACTATAATGGTGGCAAAACAATTTTTAGGCGAAACAATAATTGTACGTTTTAAGTTTAGGCCAAAACGGTTTGGCCAAACCATATTAGGACAAACAATTTTAGGCGAACCGAAGGGCACCCAGAAATACTCCAGATTTTCAATTTTCATGTCGTTTGAGTGTGTTATTAAACACATCATTATGTTTATTTATTTATTATGTACTTTTATATCGGCTTTAAAAGGCATAGTTTTTATAAGTTTATTTAAAATAATGGAGTAGACTTTTTTTGTCTGGGATTTTTTATTCCTGTTCATTGATGTCAGCATAAAATATGAGTGATCGATTGATCAGTAAGTAAGTACCCACGACATATGCGGGTAATGAGTGCCCACGCGGGACGGGCGGGCGCCCCGCAGGCCGGCGCGGCGTGCCCGGGGGACATGTCCCGATTTGTAATTTCCCGCGCAGGGACGACCCTAATTGGCTGAGGACGCTTAATTCCGATCAAGTTGAGAACTATTCCATAAGTTTGCCAACTATCACGATGTGGTCGATTAGGCCGCTTGTAAGCGGGCCGCGGGACAGCTAAGCCGATTGTTCACTTATTGGTAATTGTTACGATCACAGTATCATGTTTACTAATCGTTATACTCTTGGTCACGTTCGATTTTACGCAGGAAATTTTACAAAATATGTGTTTTTTTTAAGTAAAAGTATTCTTTAAAAATTAAAATTGTATGCATACCTATCTTCTAAAATATTCACCGCCAGCTACGAGCATACTCGTAGTCGAGGATCATGTCTACGAATATACTGGTAGCTGGCATTAAATCATTGACGATTGTGTGATTTGTGATTTTCACGATTTTCAGTAATCTGAATCGAACTCGAGGTCGCGAAAGCTTTTGTCTAAAAATCCTCGTTCTCCAATTCACTTCGTTGACACAAATTAAGGTACGTGACAGGCGGGGGTGTCTCGTTTTCACATCATTCGCGAGCGGTGATAGATCCGTGGCGGGCGCGCGGCGTCGATGGCGGAGGTCGCGATTTTATTAAAAAGTAAACATATCGTGCCTCGTAACAAGGCTCCCGCCCCCGCCCCCGCCCCCGTCCTGCCCTCGCCTCCACTGCTGCGGGACGTGCAGCGATTCAAACGGATTCAGACGCGGAACGAATACAAGCCATAATAAAGGAAGAGAAGAGGCCACCTCCCTGACGAAGCAATCATATAAGATGAAACCAATGCGTTTTATTTATGAGGCAGAGAGGTTTACGAGTGACTGCGCCCCCCGCTCGATCCTCAAAATGTCACTAAACATTCACATGATAGGTACACTAAACATGCACACTAGCATAGGCCCAAGACACTACTCGTAGAACAAGGGTAAGATCACACGCACTCTATCCCAGGTACAGTCATGGACCTGAACACTTCTCCCCTACCATACGACCCGGTCAAGCCAAGCCGAGGTCCTAGTACTAAGTATAAAAATATTAAAATGTCTCATAAACCGAATACGTCTTTTATCTTATTATATCGAGACGCAGCGCAGTTTACAACAGATAATGGACTTCTCCAACTTTGTGTAACTATAAGAAGATGGTAATTAAACTGGTAAACCAGCTTACCACTGCATAGATTCAATAAGGCGTCGTTATCTCATTAATATGCTTCGACCGCCGAGCAAGGCTGTCAGGCCGCCACGCCATCGCCACCCGCGCCCGACAGCTGAAGCTGACTCGGTTCAGTTGTTGCGGCCAGCACCTTGTTTGTTTTTCCCCATCGACAATAAAGTTATAACTTGGTAGGTAATGTTTGTATAAATTGGACGCCACTAACACAAGTAAGATTCTGTTTCCTGATGTATAAATAGGAGTCTAACTATCTGTCTAACGGTCTTCTGCAATCCGTGCGGCTGCACTGATCATTAGTTTTTTCACTGTATTTTATAAATATATAATTCAGCTTGAGTGCAACAATTAGGACTTAAAAATAAAAAACGCAAATTAATTAAAATTAAAAAAAATAAAATCATAACAACAATAAACTGATGTATAAAATTCACAATCGTTTTTTCAACATAATATTCCATTGCTATAAATTATAATATACTAGTGCAACAATTAAGACTAGTGTTTGAATAGTAAGTTACTCATTGCATGTGTCCACTCGCGCGCGTCCCCCCGCAGCAATCACCCCCGCCATGGCCGGCAAAAGCAGTGTAATAGAAACATTTAATCCTTTGAAATGTCCCGGTACTTTGTCGCGGCACGTCCTAATTGCACCGGCAAAAACTACCTCAAAGTCTAGATTAAAATGTGCATCGGCCGGAAAGAATACCTCCACAATTTGAACTTTAATTCTCGCTGAATAAGATTCTTTTCTCTGGCTGTTTCCACCACCGAAGATGGCTTCTTAACGTAGATCTCCTAAGAGCAATTAAACGGGAAAGGTCATATTCCAAAACGATATTAAAAAATAAGTAATCCTGTGGATTGTTTTACGTGCGGCGCAGCGTGGCTTTCAACTGAACTGCTATAGGAGTAGGAGCAAGTCGGGGCATAAATAAGGCAAATGATTTCATTGTCGGTGACTGAAAAGTTGATGTCATAAAGTTTAATGGTCGTTGAAATGTATTGTACGACGGGAAAGGGCTATAAATGACGTCACTGCACCCCTGCGTTCAGGAGGACGCGCGCCGAGATAGCGCGATGGATGGCCGGCTTCCGGCGATGCGAGCCGCTGATACAGGCCTCTAGCTCGCTTTTTTGTATTCCGCAATACTTCTAGCACTATGCACGCGAAGTTTGTACTTGTATACGGAGATATTAACATGTCCTCTGGCTTTTTTAGTTACGTTGAGAAAGAAAAATTGGCCTAAAAGTGCAATCTTGTAAATTAAGCAACTTTCGCCACCGGCCCGCCGTATCACCAGATCGATAGCAAAGGTAAAAATATTTTGACCTCCTCTGTTCTTCGTTAAATCTTTGAACTTGGTTGTTGTCGTCGTGGCAGCGCAGCTGTTAAACCCATTAGTCCGCACTAATCGCGGCGGGTTACTTTCTACTCGGTCTTCCCGCGGGTTGTATGGTCCCTGTGTGTTCATGTGGGTTGGCAACAGCCCAGCAGTGGACGTTTGTAGGTTGATGAAGATCATTCAATTTTAGATTATCCTCTCAAAAGCCAGTCGTGAATACTAATCAGCTTCGTATAATTCTCACGCGACCGTATGCTATTGAATAGATCTTAATTTCTAAAGCTTCAAAGTACTCGGACTGTTTGGGTTCACACCCTGACCATTACGAGGGCCGGCAACTGGATTACATACAGGGCAGCGCGCGGCTTTGTTTAATTAGGGCTCGCGTCCTACCGAGCGCGCAGGTACCAGACATATGAATAGCCAGTTGTTTATGAATCCGGCGGTCGTACATAATAAATCCGGCATAAAGCTGGCCGTCACAAACGTCATAACAGCGTTAATGGTGTCGTTAATTTGACACCCAATAAAAATACGGTGCGAGTCGTCGTAGCGGGCGGCGGCGGCGGCGGCGCGGCGGTGCAGGCGCGGGCGGCGAAGCTCAGCTAGTTAATTTCACGCGAGTGTGCGCGCACCCGAAATAATCCCAAGATTACAGTAATTTATGGGCATCGGCGTCAGTCGCGGGGCTCCGGCGGCGCTCTGTCACAATTACACCACTAGTTTAATGGGATCAGCAATGGCTTGTTCATTATAATGATTACCTATTATGTGTATTTTTGGGGGACCAACTGAGAGGTTGCTTAGGTGTTTGTTTTGTTGTAATTGCTTTGAATTGGATTAGTTGGAAACAAACTTAATGACATAACTTAAAAACTTGTTTTTATTTGCGTCTTGAACGAATAAATTCGAGGAGGACGGCGATATAAATAATTGGATAAGCAATAAGAGAAGCGAAATCTTAAAAATGGTTAATGTTTCTAAAAAAGAGTTTAGTTACAAAACTTGATATTTTAAAAACTTCCAACGAACAATACGGTTTGTGGACCTCAGAACAGCATTGCTTGGGACAGCTCACCACCGCGATCCGGAGTTACGGCCTGCCTGCCGCCATAAAGGCACGGCCTGACGTCCCGTTACTGCACTGAGCCTTATTCAGCGACCTACGATCTACGAGTATACTAGATGTGCGGTACACTCAATAACTCATAAATATTGTTACATATAACATAATGCTCTTTAGATTAGTTATAATGCCCATTGCTGCTATACCTACACAACAAATTATTTCCTAATTTAATAAAGTCCTGTATCATACATAATAATGATTAGAAGCATTCTACGCGATGGACGGCATAGTTACCTGCCCCCCTAGACAAGTGGCATAACGCTAATAGAATAGAAAAGAAATGTAATGATTATTATACTGTTTTGATATAATACGTATAAATGACGTATTTGTCAATCCCATACAATAATCATTCTATTCCATTTCTATTCTATTAGCGTTATGCCAGGCTGAACAACTTCGGTGCAAAAACATTGTATACTGCATGTTATTTTTTCCTTTTATGCGTTTTTAATTTACTTTAACTTTGTACAATGATGGTGAAAGTTAAAATAGCCACTGATAACAAAAATGATACTAGTTTTACCAATTCGTCAGGTGGGTTATCACTAAGTTGACTTTCATGTCTTTCAATATCATGCATATTATCTAATGTAGTAACCGGGTGATATAATAACGCAACAAATAAAGCATGTAATTAATTTGGTATCAACAAATTCTTGATACTTAAGTACTTATCTAATATTTCAAAACATCTTTCACTAATTGAGTCCATATTGCCCCTTTATGTTAAATGCCGAATCGACCCAGGAAGTGCAGTTAACAGTAAAATCGTAATCTAATTACGGAGCTGGCGTGTCCCGCGTTCGCTTCCCGGAACTGAGAATAATTCATCGATGGCCGCCGATAGTCCTGCGCCGACCGATGCTATCGCCGCGCCGCGCCCGGGAGGCCGAAAGGGCCTGTTGTGATTTCCTCTATTGTTTCCCGGGATTTATTGAAACTGTGACAATATTGCTGAATCAAAGAGGTATTCAAAGTCTTCCAGCTTTCTTAAAAGTGAAAAGTTTAAGAGAAGTACTTTGTAAAATTGTATGACAGCATTAAGCTTTGCAATTGCTTCATCCCTTTAAGCTAACATATTTTGGCACGCCATAAACTAGAAAGTGGCAATTATCTGAACACATGTAACTGGCATCTCGAGTAAGCGGCCCATCCCGCACACTCGCTGTGTTACAATTTGCACAATATCCGGTGGCGTCACTTTAATGAGTCTCCCGATTCCGGTGATGAGTGTTCCGAGGTTCTCTGCTTGAGCGCCGCCATTTTTGCCCCTCCCCCTCTCCTACCGCGGTCCTGCACTTAATTGCTGTGGAAAGCGCCACTTGATAATAAGCAGCGACGGACAAAAAACGTGGTTTCCACTCGATTATGACGGGTTCTGGCCGGAGCAAGCGACGAGCGGCAGGCCGGGATAGCCATTCATAAAAAAATAATTTGCTTTTGAATGATGCCTTCAGTTCGTCATGATAGTAAACGTGATCCCACAACGAGATTCGTATTAAAATATCCTACTCAGTTTGCTAACGTGTCAAAAATTAAACATTACTTATCTGCATTTTCCATATTCTAAAAATATATATTTTCTAATGAAAAAAATAAGTAAACAAATCGTTAACTGTAATGAAGGCTGAGTTACGAAATTTCTAAGTAAGCCTCATCCAATCTCGCTGAAGCGTGTCCCTTGAAACAAACGCCAATTGGCTTACGTCGCTCCTCATTGTGGAGTGACGTTGGCGGAGGCTAGGATTTAATTATTAAATTATTTATAATCGAGCCTCTCAAAAGTGCCGGCAGTCATTACCCGGGAGACAACAGGGCGTGACGTCACGGAACGCGCATCGCCTTAAATGGCTTGTTATATGGAATCTTGCGTCCTGAACAGCGCCTGACGACGCCGACGTCGAGAGTAATCAGATCTGATGCGGGAATTAGCGAGAGCGTGATTGCTGTTAAGTAGGATAACACTTTAACTTTTTAAACACATGCTGGTGTACTCGTATCATTCGGAATTTGTAGGTCTGTATATTATAAATATAATTATAATTAGTCCTTATTTTATCCATTCTCATCACCACGACAACCGACGGGAACGTAAGTTGTTGTGTTCAAATAAAGTATTAAACAGTTGTAAAAGAACTTACCTCTCCCTCGAGCTAAATTCCTCTTGACTTGAATCTTTCATTGCTTGAATAAAACAGGGGTTGGCACCTACTTACGGGGAATAGGTAAAAAGACCCCTCTCTTATATCACGTCACGAGTACAGTACGTAAAACAATTTGAATAGGTAGGCGTGACGTCATCGTCACGGACGCGCTGCGACGCGGCGTGGCGGGCGCGCGCGACACCACCCGACACATTTGTCACCGGTGATCGTGCTCCGTATTTTGAAGCAGATATTTTGGGAAAGAATGGTGTTGCGTGATTGTACTCAGAGATGAAGTTATAGCGACGACTGCAACAGCCACCGAACTGGTGTCGTGCGTGATGATGTGTAAACTTGACACATACATACATCTTTTTATATTTCCTTTGCCTTCGTTTTAAAATATCGGATGGTTTTTCCGTGTTAGAGATCAAACTCTACACAAACACAAGACCTTAAATGGTGAAAAAAAGATGTTAGAAAGGTTCCTTGTTCAATTGCACATGGATATAATATTTGAATTCTATTTCCCTTGAAGAGGCTTGATCAAGTGCGCAGTAGGGCGTCGTGGGCGTCGGTGGCACCCGCATTGGCTCCCGGGCCACGTACGGCGATTAACATCAATATTGGATGCCTCGATGATCTGGCGGCCGCGCCGCAGTCGCGCCGCAGCCGCCCGGCAGCCGCAGCAGCCACGCAGCTCAAGACTACTGAGATAATTTATTTACGCGAAAAACGCGGTTTCGATTAAACTATGAATTGCTTTACTTAGTAGGTATATCGGTATTTCCATGAAATACAACACGTGACCCAGCGAATGCCAGCGATGTTGATATTGCAAACTAGAGGTGACTTACGTGTGTAGTTGTTATGCATGCAAATCACAATGAGTTAAGAGATGCGCGCACCAGATTAGCGGCGCCGGCGCCGGGGAGGCTGGGCTTATCTCGCCTGTCCCCGTCGCGGCGCCCCGCGGGCTTATCGGGACAATTTGTCAGCGCCTCGCCAAAGTCATTTCAATATTTTTATTACACTTTTATTACGATACGGCCCAATAATAAATCGATGGCAGATAGCGGCCGGGGAATAGCTTTCTTCGCCGAGTGGTGTGACGGAGAGACTCATGTCGCAGCCTGGCTGTGAGCGACTGGCCTGTCATCATAATATGGAATACTTATTATGAAGTGCCTATACTTGATTGAGTATTGCCGTTTGAACACTTGTTTAAAAATACCGATCAATACTTTTTATTATTTTCAATTCATTCATCGTTGAAATAAGTTGATGTTGCCCATTCTATTAATGTTATATTATATAAAAGGTGATTGAAGATACTTTTGTAGCGAAACACGTTAAAAGATGGTCTTCAAAAATAAGCGCGTCTTGTTCCACGTGTACGAGTATTCGCGACGCCGCCGCGCAAAGAGAGCGCGTTCCCTAATCCCGGTTAATTCCCCCATTCATCTGTTGTGCCGGGAAGGCCTTTCACGCGCTCACAAAGGAGGATTAGGGCCGCCCCGGAGTCGCCGGGCCAGGTGACAGCGGGCGCGGGAAAAAATGGACAAGCCTCTGTATCAAGCCTTCAATAGTAGGTACACATTACAAACTTTACAAACCCTTTATTCTTATGTTGTATGTTGGTACCTATAGCATACCCTTAAACATTATATACTTTGATGTTATCACACTCATATATTGCAAATAGGAAGGCAAATATATTTGTTTAATTAAACTTTGATGGAAAGTGTCCTTTTATGATATCCAATATTTTGACGCTGTAAGGGAGAAAAGAAATATGCCTTTGCAGATCTTCTTGCCGGTTCGTCTCAGTAGTTCAAGTCCGATGTCAAACCGATGGCATAGTGACATTCATAAGAGCTAAAACTGAATAAATGTATGTATATAGTTTTGTTTTTACTTTTGTATAATTTACCTGGTGCAAAAATATAAACTACCATATACTACTAAAGACGTAGATGCGAAGGCTGCCCGGCACAGCCTGCGACCCGCAGGTAGTACCCGCCTGGCCGCACGGACCGTAAGCTGCCGCCTTTGTGGCCGCCCTTGCGGAGGCTTTCATCAGCCCGAGGTCCTGCCCCGCGGGAAAGTACAACCTCCTTAATTAATATTACAAATTAAAAGCTTAGCGTTCGTTGAATCATGCGACAGTCTTTCCGTTTGGGCAGCACGTTCCTTTATAGGAAATACTTCAGGTATACAATTTGAAATATTCAATTTATTAGATAAAATATTTGATTGTTAGTTATGCCCTGACACAAAGTATTTTTTTTTATCGAACCATACTAATATTTATTATATTTTCCTGGCTATTGCTAATTTGGATTTTTATGTAATTATTAGTTTGAAATAGTTATTTAATTCTCAGATTGAATAAAGAAACGGTTATTAAGAGCATAAACTTATTTTGTTATTTTTTGAAATAGATATCTACGTTAAGTGCACTGAGTTTCCCAGACGGGTGTCGGTATCGGTTGGCAAATTTTATCAGTGCCGGTTATCAGGCGGGCGGACATTAATCTTGGTTTAATCCTCGCGGCCAGACGGGTGGATCACCGGGGCACTCCGCACCAGCGTCGGCAGCCACTCGTTGCCGCGGTGTGAATTGTTTATGAAATGCTTCACTGCCGTTTTGCACGACAAAGTGAAGTAAGTATATTAGATGAATGATGATTTGGTTTTTATGTATATGGCAGCAATCTTTTTAAAAATAAAAAGGAAGAAGCTGACTTTATCGTCATTTTTCGCTGTTATAGTATTATACAAATTGTTAGTAAACCTAACAAGGAATTATCACCAATTGAAATTCTTATCTTACACCATATCTTCCATATATCCATATATGCAGCCGGGACCAACGGCTTAACGTACTTTCCGAAGCACAGAGGAGGTCGAGATGATACATTTTTGGTCACCCATCCGATGACCGGCCTATGCGAAAGTTGCTTAACCTCAGCACTCACAGACCGGGCGCGTTAACCACTACGCCATCGAGCTCCTCATTGCACATAATTATTAAATTAACAGAAACTATCTCGGGCTAATCATTAGTATAATTACCTATATGTCATAGGTATACATACCTATGTACAGGTTGGTAACAAAATTTGCCGAAGTAACTCAATAATTAGTAAGATGCTTGTCAACTTCTAGTAATGTTTATATTGTTAAGATACAGACTCCTTTGGCATCTGCGTACTTTTATTACTCAATATAAGTAAGTAGTGAAAAACTCTTACTGTCTTAACAAGTTGTACACTAAATCACTTATCTGTGAAGTTAATAGCTCTTCAACCAAAATGGTAATTTTACGGCTCCAGCAACGCACGAGGAGGGAAACAAACACTCAGCCCTAACCCACAGCCCGCCTCGAGGTGCGAGCGGCGCGCGAGCGCGGCGATGGAGTATGTTTTATAGTTCCGCGAAACAGGAAGTAGTAATTTCGTCAAACGTGTATGCTATTACGTTTTTACCAGTGAACGGTAAATTGTATTTCCGGAATGAGAAGCTTGTTTAAAAGTTCGGGATAACTTATTTTGTTTTGGAAAGAGATTGCTGAGCATGATGGTCTTTACAGTGTAGCCGGAGTGGTTAGTGGGCGGCGAAAAACTTAAAGGGTTCCTCAAGCTAATGTTTCGTAATTATGCTCAAATGTTTTAGAGGGTATCACGCCAGCAGCATGTCCCCGTTTCCTACTAGAACTGTATACAGAAAAGTGTCCTCCTATTTCTTTCAATAACAGACACGAGGCCGCGTGTGACGGGAGCAATTATGACTCCCTCTACATGCAACACGGCCGCAATTCAGTGCGAGACTCCTCTCAGTAAACTGTCAATTTGCGAGCTGCGATGAGTGGGCTCGAGCAGCGCCTTAATAAACCCTCTGAGCGAGCGCCCTCGAGCGGCAGACGCTCGCTCGGCGCGCTCGGGGACCACTCCAGCGGCGACGGCTTCACGCAGAAGGTCGTCTCCGCGCGCCCGCGTGACAGGTGACACGGCATGCTGTACTTCACACGCAACGGTGCCCGGACAAAGGAAAAAAGAGTTTGCACTAAAAAAGATGATGGACTTCTTGGCAGGAAAGTGAAAAGTCATGTCTGCGGTTTTGTTTTATTTTATAAAATTTGTGTTATGACAAATATTAATGTCAAATAATGGTGGGTTACTAACCGTTAAATGTTCGTGAGTGTGCACACTCATGCACTCAACAACTCAACTCAACACTCGTTGGCAAATGAAACACAACAGTGCAACGACACTTTTCAAATTCTCTCAAGAAATCCGCGTGAGGACTTAGTAAAGCACCCACATCTTTACTGAGATACTCAAGGGGTTGGGGGGTATATCATTCTTCACTTCTCATTTCTATTATCTTTCATCGTCATCATACTAGAAGAAAATATTGTTTATTTATGTAGGTATAACTGACTAAATGTGCTAATCGCACGAAGCCATAAAATAAATGAAAAAAAAAATATTTTATACGACAATGTTCCTTGTAATACCTAAGTATAGTAGAAGGTAAGGTAGTTTAGTTTTGTCAAAGGCAGTTATGTCGCATGAAAGGTTTAGAGAACCCATTGTACTCAGTTACATACATTACTGCATCTAAACATCTACGCAAATTTTGTGAATTCTTAATAATATAAGTAAATGATACAATGACGGATTTTAACGGTAAGTACCATGTAAATTACAAAATGTTACGTCAGCATCAGCATATAAAAGTCTCATACCACTTGACTAAAGCACATAAAAGCGACTTGTAATTTTCTGGATATATTACAATTAGCAAGTGTCTGCTCAAGCTGAGGTACTGTCGTTGAGTTTAGCGATGCCACCGCGGGGACGTGTCCAGAATCCGGCGGCCGCAATAAATAATGCACGCCAGGGCTGCCACCGGACACCGGGCACCAGGCCACTGGCTGGCTTCCACATTCATTATTACTTTAATAATATGATTACCGTTACTAACCTAACATATAACCGGCTGATTTTCTGAAATTGATAATTGAAATGTTTCCTGATAAGTACAACTTGGACCCTTTCAAGACAAGCGTTAGTAAGCATTTTCTATGCAAGTACTTAGGTATGCTACATCCTAGGTTTCGTACTCGTAAAGAGTAACAAATACCAGCTAGATTACCAACTTAGGTGTAAGTTATGGTGGTAAATATTGCATACGGTAATGCATCGGTTAGATCGTGATTGCGATGTTTTGATTGTACCTACATATTATGTTCAACCCTGTCCGTGACACAAATTAATTTGAGTACGCTCCAGAATCCGGGCGGCGCGGCGTGCCAGCCCTACGCAGTATAATAATATGGAAATTCGGCGCTCGTTTTTCATAAATTGAATCGTTAATCTATCGGGGTGGATATTTGCGAATAAAGACTATTAGTGCGCGCAAACACGGGCTTAACGCGTGTAGCCCGCCGCTGCGCCGCCCGCCGGCAGCTTAATGCGCCGTTTTAATTTTTAATACCCTTTGTTGTGCTGGTTGTGTTTCAGTTTCATTGTCGTTGTTTTAATGTCTGCCACGTCATTCGATAAAGGCATTAGCTTGAAAAATTAAACATGAAATATACAGAACGCAGGAACAGCACAGTTGCAGGAACACTTCAACTTTACGTCAGGCAAAATTAGAACGTGCTCCCGACAGTCAAGGCGGAAGCCAGATGATTGTATGAAGAAGGACATCTGCAAAGAGCGTGGTGTACCCGCGCGGCGTGTCCGCGGTAGACTGCGCTACCACAAAAATACTAACAAAACTATATTATTATGTAAGTCACATTTACTGATAAAAATAAGTAAATACTTATATACAAAATAAAAATTTACTAGAAAAAATTAACCATTTTTATTATTTTTAACTTTGTACCCATTAACAATAGTTATACGAGCTGAGGCTGAGCAAGTTAAATAAAAGCTTGTAAAATCAACCAGTGTCAGGAAGCACGAATGGGAATCGAACCCACGACCCTTGGATTACCGGTCTTATGGTCTGACCGCTGAGCTGCGGACACTTCCTGACTTGTTGATTTTTTTAGTAAATTTTTATCTTGTAACTGCATTGTAAATGCAAAAATAATTAAAATAAATATAGATTTAACACAATTGCTCTGTAATTTCTGAACCATTCTATATATTATATATATACCTAGTTAAATTGGTTGTATGTTACTGGCGCTTCGTTGGATCGATTGGCAGTAGGTACTCACCTACCTACACGTTATAGCGCCTAAAACAAATAGCTCTTGCCGTCCTGGCCGCGACCAGCTTCGGTTTTATGGTGAAGAACGGGAAACGTAGCATAAACGTCTGTGCTCTTCAGATAAATTCTTAAATATTTTTAATTAGCTTTTGTCGCAAGAAATCACTTATTTGGTGTAAGTGCCTATTGTTAGCCGCCCCAACACCATCTGAGGATAGTAAACTGCTAAAACCAAGACCAGTCTATTGTTGTAGTAAATGTAAATTTTCTAAAATTGTTAAGCGTCCAGCCTGCAGAAGATTACAATACAATACAATACAATACAATACAAATTTCTTTATTTATCACAAACTTAAGTCTAAATAACAGACTATAGATGATGAATGATGATTGAGTCCTAAATTACTCTTTTGTTTCTATAAATATTGAGAAACTTACAGCAATGCATTCGTCTGTCTTTAAAAAAGGTAAAAACGTAAAAAATCTACATAAAAATTTGTTATTATTGATATATACTTTACTGTATAAACTTACCCAAGTCACAGTTATTATGCGGTGTTCTGTAGAAACACATTGTCAGTTGTCCCTTACTCCGCAGCCTCCCGATGCTTTACGACTGCGGCTTACGAACTTGCGCGTCCTTTATAACCCGCGCACGAGTTTTTACGTGTTCCGCGGCTCCGGGGCCGCCGGGGCCAACATCATTTCATAATTCCTTTCGCCCGTGAAATTCGTAAAAGTCTTTTTTATCGGCTCGCCGACATTAAATCTGTCACCGGCGAGTCATTAATCTGAAGAAATAAGATTCGGAGATTATCCCGTGTTATCATCTAACTTCCAAATGCCGAAACTTTCGCTCAACGACAATTTGATTGACCTCCGTTATGGACAGATCGCCCGTCACTCGCTAAGATGATAATGGCTTTTTTGTTCAAGTTGCCACTATAATAAAGAATTTTGTGCTCCATTACTTTGCCATGCGATGGTACTATTATCTAAAAAATATTATTATGTTAGGATACTCGTAGGCATCTGGATCTAGTTTAAATAATTCTCAATTAATTAACAGATTAAACATCGCTCTAGAATGTAACAGGGAGAAGGCTGCAGTTAAATCGACCGAGTTGAAGTTCGCGAGGCGGGTAATCAGCTGAGAACGCACCAACTCCCGCGCTTTGATGCGGGCCGCGGCATCGGCGCGGTGTCGGAAATTCTTCCCGACGCCACACATAGGGAGGCTCGGAAGGAGAGCTCCTCCGCGCTCTAGCAACGCACGAGACCCTCTCACGGACACAGATCTCGGAAAAGCCCGCGCGCAGGCGCAGCTGTTGCGAGATTTCGTCCGCGTTATCTATGCTTGAGCGCGTTTGTATGAAGCTTACCTTCTGCAGTCTCAATATTTTATGCCGATGCTAAGTTAGGAGCGCGGGCGGAACCGGCAGAACTGAGGTGCTATTCAATTTGGGCCGTGTCACACTGCTCGGACCAGATCGGGCACGTAGCGCGATGGGAGCGTTCCGTGGCACAAGTGACGAACAACAGCCGAGCGGATCAGGGGTTTTATGTATCCTTTAATGAATGGGTATGAAACATCAGTTATCCAAGTACAAGACTCATTATTTTCACACGAGAGCATTGCTACGTCAGGTGAAGTAGGTATGTACTTACATATCATAACTAGAACGCTTCTTCTCTTCTTTATCTTATATTCAGTTCCGACATAATTAAATCTTTATATTTTGCTACCACCCTAGTGTAGGTAAAAATTACAGTTTTGCAGTAAAAATATTGAGTAATATCTATCACACTAATTAAAGACTCAGCGAAGATAACCGCGCTGGCTAAGATTTATTGAGTTCAGAGAAGTTTAGATGTTAGGTATTAAGGAAAAAGAAACGATAAACTTTTTTAAAACGTCGCTTGGTGCTTGGCGGCGCCCCGCGCCCGCTTATAATAACGCGCGGCTTTTCGCGCGGACGGCAACGCAACATTATCGGAACACGAGTTTTTGTGGCGAGCATTAACGATGCCTTCTCCTTTATGGAATGGCAAAATACTACCGGACATGTACCTTATATGTCCTTAGGGGGAAACTGTATGGCCATTCCAAGGGTGCGTTGTTCCCAATGATTCTTTATTTCTTATTGCAAAGATTAATCACAACTATAATATACTGTTCATATTTTTTTAATTTAGTTATTTATGTTATAACGAATTTTTATATTATGAGCGATTTGCAAAATGCTTGCGTTTCAAAATGTGTAGAAATCTCTTCCCGCGTTGGTTCATTAGTATGAGTATAATGTTCGGGTTACGTTGGCAAAACCTATTACCATACCTAAATCCCTCGGCTGGAGCAGAACTGCCTGCAAGCGCCAGCGAGCGTTCGCGGCGGCAACTACGCCCCAGGGCCTGCTGTCTCCGTGGCGTGCAAATAAGTCAGTATTCCTTAAAGTCATTGCAAATCTTTCGTAACATATTTTATTCATAAAATGCTAAATAAGCGATTTACATTTAAACATAATGGGTATTTATTATATATCTTACACTAATTTTCTTTGTCATATTTGGACGTGTAATTAATTAGACCTTCAGGGAAGGTCTAAACCGCAGATTGTTACTTGGTTAAGGTAAGGTTAGTTAAGGGTACTGTGTGTGTGTGTATGGACATCGTTAACTCGAAACATGTAGAATCGTTAAGTGTATTATATTATAATTTTGGCACGACGAACCTACCACACACTTATCTCGCTCATTTCTCAGGTCAGCTATAGGTACCTCAGAAGTGTTGTGTACCACCACTAGCGAGGTAAATACCTGTAGTACTTAGTACTAATTACTCTACCTTAGTAGCACCTATAGGTATTTATCTCGCCGATAATCAAAATGTAATTAAAATATTGATCCAATAGCCTAGTGTTGGGGCCAATCGGCTAATCGTCATCGGCTAGTTATTGAGTGAGACTGGGCAGGTGCCGTCTCGTAATTAATAAAGCGAATGAAGCCCCCCCCCCCCCCCCTCCGCCGCCGTACGTGCGGATACCGGCACGTAGCGCGAGGCCAAGCCACCGAGCCGCGTGGCGCTGTGGGAAGTAGTAGTTATGTACAACAACACTAGTTTTCAAAAAGCTATATAGCGTCGGTAGCCGAACCGCGCCGGGTTGAAATCGTTGTTAAATCCCTGAAGCTCGTCAGAATACTGACTTTAACATACATATTTCAATAACCTTAACACAAGCATATTAGCTTTCTACGTTATGGTTAAGCATATTAGTTATGGTTAACGGGACTGTTGAAATTGTGTGAATAGCGCGTTGAAAATAATATTTGTAAAAAATCTGTTTAACATTAGGTAGGGGCGGGTCGAAATGCTAAATACTGACCCACATTGTGAATCATGAAGTAAGCATGAGGTAACTCAAGTAACCCATGCCTTTAGTAATTTATTAATACAATCTTATCTTATCTTATCTTAGTGGGGTCTGCTGAGGTTTCCCTCTTGCAGTAACACTTCGACCCATCGGGATCTTTTGTGCAACCCCGTCTTTTCACTCTTCTTCCTCTGTAAAGACAGATGCCATAAGTTTGGCCACGTCCTTAAGAGCGAAGAGCCTGAAGTCCTCCGGTTTCGGATAAGCCGACCTCAGGAGTCCCATTCTTTTTCTAGCCAGAGAGTCGCTGTCACACAGTACGTGCTGCATTGACTTCG
This sequence comes from Eudonia mercurella, assembly GCA_963082485.1. Classification (NCBI taxonomy): domain Eukaryota; kingdom Metazoa; phylum Arthropoda; class Insecta; order Lepidoptera; family Crambidae; genus Eudonia; species Eudonia mercurella. The sequence goes on from CAUJAO010000144.1 coordinate 31,622, forward strand.
TTTCCTTTCCACATGCTCTACACAAGCTATTTGTTGATAGATGCATTCTGTGGAGCATTTGTTTTGTGGCATAGTGCCCTACTGTCAAGGCACCGGTGGTTAATCGGGCCTGCCTTCTGCTGCCTCCGCATATGAACTTACTCCGTCCTAAGGCGTTTTCACCTAGGAAGGATTTGGAGTGTTTCATACCCGGCTGCTCTTTCCATTCGATGCCGTGCCTGTTTTTGATGTAATCATCAATTATTACAATAGACAAATTGGTACTTTAAAGAATGGGTTAACGGGCATAGAAGTATGCTTGTACTTATTTAGTTATTTCAAAGCTTGTAAGCATAAGCTCTGTAAGCGTCGGTGACCGTGTTTGTATCCGTAGTGTTGGGCATGAGCGATTGTGCGTTTGATAGGTAGTTGATGTCTAATTAGACGCAGGCGACACGTCACTAGTCACTTGGATTTCAGGTTAAAGAACTTTTATTCTCATAAGAAAAAATGAGATAAATAGATAAACAATAACAATTGTACTACATTAAGCACCGATGCTTGATGATGATTTGCACTCGACCTCTGTGCTGTAGTCCAGTCAGTCATAGTTCTGGACTATGCTATGACTTGACTACTTACCTGCACTCCAGCTGGCTCTCCTGATTGCGAATCCATGATTCTTACCTGAAAAAAAAAACAAATTGAGTCAGTTCTAGGTTCTAATCAGTCATCGTTATTTTAATTTCAGCATGTGCTAATGATATTGATAGCTTACTTCATCATAATGATATTGTGATGAAGTAGGCTCTACTCGTGTTTCTCGTGTAATTGCAGCTTGTCAACAAGATCTAAGCAGTCAATCTGGTTTCATTACATAACAAAAGCTCGTTATTGTATGCGTCTCTGCTACACAGTTAGGGATCATATAACTAAATTGTAATTATTTATAAGTTTAAATTTACGACAAACTTATTCAGCAGGTTCTTCAAAATCATCGTCATTTTATTTTTATAAGCATTACACTTGCTTCTACTGCACTTGTAATGTAATGATAGTTTCATGTTAGCAGTATTATCTATACTTCTATACTAATATTGTAAAGCTGAAGTTTGTTTGCTTGTTTGTTTGAATGCGCTAATCTTAGGAACTACCGGTTGGAGTAAAATTTTTATTTTGTGTTGAATAGTTCATTTATTGAGTAATGCTATAGGCTATATTACATCACGTTATGACTAATAGGAGTGGAGCAGCAGTGAAAAATGTGGCAAAAACGGGAAAATATTTACGCGGGTAAAACCGCGGGGTACAGCTAGTTCATTATAACTTTAATTTTAAATTTTAAATTATCTTGAGACTATCAACATTCTCCAAACTTGAATGTGATCAAAATTGTTTGTTAAATTATATACGTCCAGGACCAGTACCGAGGCTGCTGATAAATGCCCACGAAACGAGATGAATATTTATTTTCCAACAAACTGCTTGCATAATATTTAGTGCTGTATAATTAATTACTGTACGGCATTCAAAGTGATATCACTCAATTAGAAAATATAATGTCGTCATTATTTTACTCGCAGCCGCACCGCTGTATATGTATTCAGTATAACAAGTTAAGGTTTATCGAGACAGCTATGATATATGGGTAAATAGCCGAAAGCCCGCTGAACTGTCACCGTATCCGACAATTAGGTAAGTAAGCATGCAGTAATCAGACACCCGGGGCGGGGTTGACCCCCGGCGTTTGCTCAGCTAATTAATGCTGAGCCGCGGTCACCGGCGGCTCCTGCAGACAGTCCACGGCTCCTTGAGCGGTCCCTAGCCATTATAGAAAGGTTACCCATCTATTGATAGTGTTTAATGGTATGAGATTGATGATAAACAGAGACAGTCATGTAAGAGTACAAAGTAAATAACGAGTAGGTATTCAGTATCACATTGAGCCTATTCGACCTTCAATGTATCAGGAAAAAAACGAGTTGCTTTTCCGAAAAAAAAAAACACAAGAAGCAAAACGAAGCAAACTCTTTATAATATTTCAAGGTTTACAAACTATAATGAAATATTTTAGTCGAAGACTCTTTTGAAATATCCTTTAATAATGTTTCCTTTATCTTTTATATTTCAAGCTTTGAACAAAAAATTAATATTCAAGGATTAGTAGCTGTTGAGTAGAGGAGCTCGATGGCGCAGTGGTTAACGCGCCCGGTCTGCGAGTGCTGAGGTTAAGCAACTTTCGCAAAGGCCGGTCATCGGATGGGTGACCAAAAATTTATCATCTCGAGCTCCTCCGTGCTTCGGAAGGCACGTAAAGCCGTTGGTCCCGGCTGCATTAGCAGTCGTTAACAACCACCAATTCGCACTGGGCCCGCGTGGTGGTTTATGGCCCGTTCTCCCTATCCATCCATAGGGAAGGCTCGTGCCCCAGCAGTGGGGACATAAAAATGAGCTGATGATGATGATGATGATGAGTAGCTGTTGAGGGGCTCAATAGACCACAAGTTAAAAGAATAACGGATTAATTATTTAATCAGAAAATGTTAAACATAGTCTTATGAGAGTTTTTTGTGCAGATGTTTTTTTTAAATAGTGTGACGGTAAATCTCTTCATTCTACCTGATGTTGAGGTGGAAATGGAGTCCACACGCGAGGACAGCTAGTGCAGCGTGCAACGCAGCATCAATCACCCTCACCCTGCTGGCCCACATGGTACCTGTCTACGTATTGTTTGTAGGACCCCATTTCATAAGGAAGGAGGGAAATTAAATGATGAGGAAATGAAATTAATCTTGATTCAAGTAATTTTATTAGATAATATGACTTGTCTCAAAATGTTTTGCCTACCACTTACTATATTCTCTATGGAACTTAGGATCATTTTTAATTTCAATAGATATGATATTATTATATCATATCATATTATATCGAAGGTATCTTCATCCTAGATATGAATCGTTGTTCTCTATCAAGCACGAGTATTTGGGGTTTATCGAATCTGAAGTAGTGGTCGGGTCCTTTAGGGCATGTTCGCAAACTGCAGACTTATATTCGCGCATATCAGGCAAACCCGCGTGTAGCTGACGTTAAGCACCTAATAAACGAGATAAGATGCGTAAAAGTGGTTTAGTTTTAAAATATGATTAGATGTATCTTAAGGCTACATTGCCAACAATGTACCTATTATTAAGCTAACATTTCTATAAGACAGAATAAGTACCTACGAAGAGTATGCAGCAAAGTGATGTTTGCCCCAGTCACACAGTCTACAGCGAGTAATTGAATCATCCACCGAATGTTTGATCTGCCCAGCCCACGGGAACTGCGCAACCGAGCCGCACGCTTGATGTGAAACGCCGCGTCGCCGCAGACGGAGCAACTTTACTTGAAAAACTATCAACTTTATAAATTTTTTCGTTAAAGGTTGCATGTTACTAGTTGCAGCAACAGTTTATGGTTGCCGTTATTCTAAATAAACATTTAAAATCCATAGTCAGTGTTTGGAACTAGCAACTTGAAACAATACGGTTTTAACCGCCTCTGTGGTCTAGTGGCTAAGATCACCGGTTAAGACCCGGAGGTCCCAGGTTCAATCGAACCACCGGGGGAGGTACATTTTTATGTACTGGGTTTGGTTGGTGTAGGGCTTGTTTCTCCGCCTGGCTAGCTACCATCATCGTATCTAAATATGTCGCTATAACATTAATGTTTGTAAGCATTATTGTGTTCCGGCAGCAAGAGATAAGATAGCCAGTGCCTCAGTAGTTAAGGCTACCAGGTAAAGTGCCGGCCTTATCATCACTTAACACAAGGTGGGATGGAGGTTTCAATGGTGAAATTGCTAGATGCAGCAGCTGATAACTGTTGCCGATCATCCAAACTTTATGTCCCTTCATGTAACAATGTGTAAAATAAATTATAAAAAAAAACTGAAGTAAAGATGCTGTCTGCGTTTCTTTAGTTTCTTTAGGTTACCTAGAAAACAGCTAGTTGCGAGTGGCCTGTTGCCGCAACTCGGAGATCAAAGTTGCTCCGCCTGCGAACGCCCGAGACGCCGCCGCCGCCGCCGCCGCCGCGCCGCACAGACAGACGCACAAACAATCCGGCGAAGTGCCGCATACCATGTATTATGTAGCGTGTAATTGAATCGCCCGCCAAATATTTGAGGACGCTCCACTTCAACCCCAAGAAAGGATTGAGCTATTCTGAATTTATAATTTACTAAAGATGTTTGAATGAATGAATGAATAAACATTTATCGGTAGGTAATACACGACATATACACAAAGTCACATTAAAAAAACGGGAACTAAAAACAAAAACTAAAAAATACAACCTTAGTGTAACATAAAGTATGTGTCGAGTCAACTAAAGGGCTCCGACTCACTTTGTTATTGAAGTCATACTTAGGTGGTACAGCATTGAAGCGTATTTTTAATTTTTCATAATTTTACGATTATTCAGAATGTTGAATCATTTATCACAAAGAGGATTGCATTATCTTATAAGTCTTAGTGTTAAAATTCTGGCTTCACTTCTTTTTTTTGTTATTTACAAGAATCATAAGACGACCTTCTTGGTCGAGTGGCTTGCACACCGGTTTTCATGGTGTCGCCATCTCTTAGGTCCCGGGTTCGATCCCCGGTCGGATCATTTTAGAAAAACCTGTTTTTCTAAATTGTTTCGGGTCTGGGTGATTCCTATGTATAATAAGTATGTATTTAAGTATATTATGTATGTTTTATCCGTTGTCTAGTTAACCATATAACGAGTTTCTTAAGGAAGCTTTTCTTGGGACTAGATAATTAGTGTGAGTGTGGGAAACATTTATTTATTTATTATTTTATGATAATATCAAAAATTGCTTTAAATTACCCTGGCATACCTAAAAAGCGCTGATATGACGACCTGAATGCATTCTATAAATTGGTAAGCCTGGGCGAAACATAATTTCTGGAAGGATTTGGTACACTAAGCTTGAATAAAAATAAATGAAGTGCCACATTTCGCTTGCGTTTTATAATTGGCAATTTTTTGTAGCTTCAATCAAAGTTAACAAAGACTACGACAGTCGGCGCTACGGCAGGCGGCGCCGGCGGCGCTACGGCGAACGCTACGGTGCGTGTGGCGTGTCGGTGGCGTCGTCGTAGCCGCGTATTATTGCGTCATTGTAGCATAATTGCGGTAGATTTATCGATGCGGTCGCATCCGTCGCCACGCACAATCGACGCGCACCAAGCCCGCGTAAATGCATTGTTACATTGTAATTACGCTCGCTTGTTTCATTACTAAGAAAATGTAATTTGAAAAAAGACAGTGTTGTAAAAATTCCACGAGCTGGACCCGGCGTGTCATGGAGCGCGGGTTCGAAACCAGCTTGTGGAATTTTTTCAATACTTTGTTTTTTTTTCAAATTTTAATTTGTTCGCAACAATATTTGCGTTAAATTATATGTAAATAATCATAAAGTCAAAGTCAAAGTCAAATATTTTTTATTCAAATAAACTTTAGAAAAGTGCCTTTGAATCGTCCAAACATTTTTTTACCTACTACCCATTCAGGACGTCTATGTAGCTACTCAAAATAAAGAACTGTAAAGCTACTTATCTAAATAATTATTAGGGAGCGCCGAATTATGTTGAAAAGTAAAAACATTATGAATACCCATTGGCGATCGTCAATGGCATGGGCACGTAAAACTGATTGGACGAATGTGATGCCAGTAATTTGAACAATATCTTCATTACGCCCCCGACACGACGCGGAGCCCCGGGGTCCCGTCATTACGCTCCGAGGGTCCGTAACACACAATTAAGATTCATCGCCGCTCACACTTCACCGGCACTTCATTCCAGCCGCCAAGATTATCTGTCAAAGAGACTGACCGTCACATTGACTTATAACTTACTTGAAAGTTAGTTGCCGGGCCCGTGGGAAAGTTTGACTCGCACTCACTATAATATATCAAGAACTAGATATGTTTTCAAATAGGAATTGAATCTTGTTCATGTCAGTTTAAAACATTAGCAAAGTTATCGTAATATAGAAAAGGTTGTTGGTTTTCCTTAGGTTAACTTGATTCACAAAAGTAACGCCCCCATATTAATTTAAGAGATTGAATCGAATGGAAACTAGTAAACATAGTGCGCAGTAACCTTATCAGATAGCTGTGACGTTTAAATATGCGAGTAGCTGCGCGGGCTATTAATCAACACCTATTGGAGTTATTAAGTTGTGTATTAAGTTGTCGCCGCGGTCTGCGCGTGCGCAGGCCCAGCGCTGGGCACGTGATGTATCGGCGGAACCCACGCCCCCACGCTCTGACTATAAAATAAAGCAGCTGTCGGTAAAAATCAGTTTCACCTATTTTAATATTATGGGTACAAATTTTAAAAGAATAAAACTAATTATGCACTGTTTTTGCATAAATATATTTATTTATCAGGAAATTGTTATTTATAATAAAGTGAATTATAAGTCATTTGTTACAACATTAACTGTCTTCTCGTGGACTCTTGAACAATAACTGTGTTGTCGTATTTAATACTCACTTAATATTTATTGCAACAATAATGTTAATAAAAGGTTTTGTGTATTTATGTATACAAAACAACATTTTGCTATTACGAATTAAACATACATAAGTACAGACCTACATGCTCTCAATCTCGGCATTATTTCGTTTTCAATCACTATGTATATAAACCTGCCTGCACAAAGAACAAAATATTAACTAAATAGTTCTTTTAATGCATTTGAGGAAGAGTTTCTTAAGTTGCGAAACATTTTGTAAAGTGCAAAGTTACTAATAGCAACGAAGCGAGGCTCCTCGCTCTATGAGGCTGTATCTGGTGACCAGTTAGACCAGATGCTCTTACGAAAGCGTATTATTTTAAACGTATATTGAATTTTGAAAAATTAAAGTAAAATAAATCAACTTCAAAAAATTCTGTCGCAGAAGCGATAACCATTAGGGTAGAAGAGTTCTGGGGGGCAAACCAGTGACTGACTGACAGTCCCTCTACCAGATGGAGCGTCGATCTGCGCAGGGCGGCTGGCAGAAACCGAAGATCGCCCTCAATGACAAGCCTTGGGAAAGGCCTATGTCCAGCAGTGGACTGCGATAGGTTGATGATGATGATGATTAGCGATTATAGCAAACAAAACTCGCACTAGGCACCGTGGTCTTGGTATCCTGATGCCATGACGGGTCTTGCCTGCCGCGTGCGAGCGCCCCCGCCCCCGCCGCCGTCTCGGTGGCTGTGTGCGCACCGATCCGTCTTGGGTCTATTTGCTGAAGCGTAGGTATTGATGCAGTGGGGTGCAGTCGCTGTAATGTGATAGTGCAGTAGGCACTACCAAGATGTTTGGTTAAAGGGTACTAGAAGTCGATGATATTGTTGGTTGATGATTGAGGCATTTACGATTGCGTTTCTAAAAACACCAGAGTTAAAACGGTAACAGCAAAGTAATTTCATAAGGTGTCTCTTTATGCAAAATAATATATCATTAAGAAAATACCGATATTACTGAAGTCGATGGACAGTAAACAATAGCATATAAGGATAAACAATTGTAACTATTATTCAGAACCACAACATAAAATGAAACAAACGATTGGGCCATATTATGCGGACGGGTGTGTTTTAAGAGGGGGTATAAAGGTAAATCACCAATCGTAGATTTGATTTTAACACTAGAAGATAAACCACGATTTACCCGAAAAAAATATCATAGATACTACAGCATACTTGAAAGGGACTGGCTTAAGCGAAAACATAATATATTAAAATTTTATCGATAAAATAAAATCACAAACTTACGTCTACTTTTCAACTAGAATCAATTTATTTTCAATTTGACGCATATTACTGAGCCAATATTTTAACACATAATATCAAATTATATTACCGAGCGACTGTATTAGCGATTTGAAAAAAAAATGTATATTTTACGAGTAAATAAACTAAAACTAATTTGGCGCTTACGACATTCTTATTCCGTGCAGAACGCTCCAGTCTGTCGCACCTGACCCGAGGTAACAGGCATGTTTTGTTTCATCGATTAGTCGCGATCACTCTGTTGAGACGAGAGGACTGTGTTTCTGTGCTCAGGGCGCCGAGAAAATATTTCGTTAAAATAAGATATTATTATCATAATATTGTTATTATTTCTTTTCATTGGTGATGAGTAGTCTCACCTTGAAATATCGACCCTTACGCATTAACTTTAGAGCTCACTATACAATGTATTAGAAGCGCTGAAGCAATGACGGCGACGCGGGTACCGGGTATAGTATATGCAAAACAGAACGATGCTTTTGACCACTCGTATTGGTGGCAGTATGTATAGTAATTTTTTTTCACAGTACATAATTAAGTTGAATTAGCTATTCTGGAAGTATTGTATCATACTTCGTATATTACCGTACAAACTTGTGATTTACAATTATTTTGTATTTCAGAACTGCTGCAGCTCGTAAATGTCGTAATATCTCACAAGCCGATGAATGCTATCCGGTCAAACTCGTACGCAAAAATCTCTCATCATCTCTGTTAGTTCGTTACAGTTGTTCAATTTAAAGCTATTCGTATATTTATTTTTATAAAAACCATAGAATGTAAACATAATATTGATTTTTTTATATGTTAACACATGAAAAGTCTGTCGCTGCTGACTGTACAATCCAGCTCGAAGATCTCGTAGATCTCGAAGAGCTCGCAGATGAAATGCCTCGCGATACCTGAAAAATGAATGTAAAAGCTTATTTCTATAAAAATGAACTTGAATTTGGTCCAGAATTATCTTTTCAAATATTTTACTAAATGTGGGTAGCACAGAAATTGGTCTAAAGTTAGTGGAGTCAGATGTGCTACCTGATTTGTATAATGGAATTACTTTACTGTGCTTCATTAGGTCAGGAAAAACACCACAGTCAATACATTCGTTAAATATGCAAGCTAAAACTGGAGCTATTGTCTCAATAACGGATTTAGTGACGTCAACGGAATTACCCCACAAATCAGCAGTCTTTTTTTTACTAAGAGTGTTAAAAGTTTTAATTATATCTCTAAAATCAATTTTTTGAAAACTAAAATGGTTTTCACTAGGTTTGACATTTTCCTTTAGAACCGCTTCAGCTACAGTGGGGGACGAGTCCAAAGTCTTTGTAGTTGAAACTGGAATATCAGTAAAAAACTTCTCAAATGCCGCAGCAACATCAGCATCAGAAGTTAAGATTTGATTTTCGAAGCTCAATTTGTACTCATTGTTACGACTTTTGACATTTCCAGTTTCACTATTTATAATATTCCATGTCATTTTTATTTTGTTATCACTTAGCTTAATCTTTGAACTCAGGAATTTTGCCTTTGCTAATCGACATACTGTTTTAAATAACTTAGAATATTTTTTGACATACAATTTGAAATCTTCACTGGTGTTATAGTTGCGTTCATCATATAGCTCATAAAGTCGCTTTCTACTTTTGTGGATACCAATTGTAACCCATTCACTAAAAGTAACAGTACCACTAACCGAGATCATCTTTGGAATAAAAGTTTTATTAAATTCTAAACAATATTTATAAAAGAAATCATTATAAAATTTATTTGGGTTATCATTATATTCTACATAACATATATTATCATAGAGATTGTTTTGAAGCGTTCCAGACGACCTGCAGTTTTTGGTACAACAGTGATAATCTGTTTCTTCACTTGCTGACACTGATGTGGAAGGCTGACCATTTGGCCACAATGATCAGAGTCTAGTTTATTAATAATGAGTTTAGACAGAGGTACTAGATCAGTGTATATATTATCGATACAAGTGGCCGAAGTGGCAGTTATTCTAGTCGGCTCCAAAAATAAATTATTCAAATTATATGATTGAAATAAATTTTTAATTTTGATAGAACCTGTAGACTTTTCTAACAAATTAATATTAAAATCACCGCAAACAACTATCTTTTTACCTACATTGCGGATTTTATATAATGCTTCATCCATTACTTTTTCAAAATAATCATACAATGCTGACGGAGGCCTGTATAACTTAATACAACAAGTCGCTCCAGCTCCACACAAGCTATTTCTATTGTTTGCTCAACCGAGAGGCTCATTATGTCTTTTCTTTCCTTTAATTTTAACTTCTTATCAACTATAATTAAGGAGCCACCATGAATTGAATTTACTCGACTGAACGAACTACCTACCAAATGATTATTTATTTATTTATTTATTTATTTATTTATTTATTGATATTTGGGGGGTTTACAGCTCTCAATACAGTATATTATAGAAAGATAAAAAACTAAAAGCCTATTACAAACCTCCACAGGTATGTTACAAGTTTAGAGTAAAATGATATTAAGCCAATGCTAACCAGAAATAGAAAGAAAAGAGAAATACCCAATTAAAAAGGATAATTTACAATAACATATAAATAGAACTACAGACTATGGCCAGAGAAAATACATAATTATGTGCTCATTCGCAAGATTTTAGAATTAAATTTAATAATACCTATTTAATTAACAGAACTTTTACAATCAACTACCAACATTATATAATATTATTTACCACGTACGTAACGGCTACCTTGAGTCTCCTTAGACAGCATTTTGGGCAAAGAAACTAGAGCCTACAGTTCGCCTAATAGTTGCTGTGCTTGTCACAAACAGATCAAAGTCATATTCAGCGCTGTACTTATTAAAAGTAGTGAGACCACGTATCAAGAAAGTATTGCTCCTGTAATTAGTATGTGCAGATGGTTTGTGAAGCAGTGGGCGTCGTCGCAAAGCCAGTAAGTTAGTGCGAAGACCAATTTTAGATAGTAGTTCCGGACAGTCAATGCCACCGTTAACCAGTTTCGATACAAAGCAAGCATCACTCACTTCCCGTCGGATGTGAAGGGGCAGAAAGTGATACCTTCTGCATCGGTGTTCGTAATCCAGGGAGCGTTGTCTAGATTTATAATCGAGAAAGCGCAAAAACCGTTTCTGTATCTTTTCCAACCTCGTTACATAAATGTTGTACTGCGGATTCCACACCTGTGAAGCATACTCCAGGTGGCTACGTACGTAAGCGCAATAGAGAATCTTGATTGCTTTAAGAGACTTTAGGTCACTAGACGTACGCATGACGAATCCCAGAGCCTTGGAAGCCTTGGAGGCAATATGCTCGACATGATCAGCGAATGTTAATTTGCAGTCATGAACTACTCCCAAATCCTTAATGCTATTAACTCTAGATAACTGATGGTTATGCAATGTGTAGCAATAATCTACTTTATTGATTTTTCGCGTAAATGTCATAGAAAAACACTTGGATACATTTAGTTCCAGCCTATTTTGTACGCAGTATTCTTGGAATCTAATCAGGTCTTGCTGTAACTCACAAGAGTCCAATGGGCTATTTATTACCTTGAGCACCTTCATATCATCCGCGAAAAGTAAGGATTTTGAATGTAGGAAGCATTTATCAATATCCGTAATAAAAACAGTGAATAAAAGAGGTCCAAGAATCGATCCTTGAGGCACGCCAGACGGTTATTAAAATTGAACATGAACTGATGATCTTTAAGCCAGTGTTCAGTAATACACAGAATATCAACTTTATTATCGTTCATGAACAATTCAATCTCTGGATCTTTGCCCATCATTCCTTGAATGTTCTGGTGAACCATACTGATTGACTGAACATTTTTAATAATTGTAGGTTGAGACGGGCTTTTCTTAGAATTAATTACACATTTATTTAAAATATTACCAAACATTTTGCAAGAGAATTCCTCTTTTGTCTTATGATTTAATTTAATGTCATTAAAGAAAAGCTTTGTAAAAAAGCTTATTATAAAGTGTCTGATTACATTCAAGACAAAACAGCATGGGTTAAAAATGCTTCAATGACCCCAACAGGTATTTATAATTTAAAATATTTTTAAGTAATTTTAAACTTGTATAAGTTGATAACGGCATATTATTTTGTAAATGTCGTTACTTATATTAAAACTGTGGAGTTTCTTGCGCCCATTATTCTCCACAACTAAAAAATAGACGTCCTGAATGGGTAGTAGGTAAAAAAAATGTTTGGACGATTCAAAAGTTCTTTTCTAAAGTTTATTTGAATACAAAATATTTGACACTTTGACTTTGACTTTGATTACAGAAAGTCTGTTTATCTTAAGTGTAAACAATATTTTAGTTTTTTTTACCATTAAAAAAACAATAAAATTTTTCATTACATTTCAATAGTAAGTCTTATAAAGATTGTTACATTTTAAGACAAGTTAGAATGAACAGACCTTAAATACATAATTTAATGCAAAAATGTTTTTAACTTACCTTCTTTCTGTCTGTTCTTTGCAGTACAGGTACAAGCCAGGGAACGAATTCTGAAAAAAAAATGTAAACCTATGAATCTATGTAAATAAAGCGATATTTTTGTAATAAAATTAGACTTCTTTTTTTACATTGTCGACACTCTTTGAAGAAGAGATATAACAGTAAGAGCACTTACACACGAGCAGCACTTTGGTATCAATAGAGGTAACTGTAGCGTCGGATGGTAGGCCTTTGACCTTTAACGTGTCGACAGCAACCGCTGACTGTTGCAGTTACTTCTGTCGATAGCAAAGTGCGACTGAAAGGGATAATATAATCTACATGATACAAAAAATAATCTACATAATACAAAAATGCTTAAAGATTTCATGGCACCTACGCCTTTATAAAATAAAACAATATTAAATATTTAAAGTAGCAATATATAATAATAATAAATATATGATATCATTACTTACCTTTGCGTATTATTTACCACCAGCAAAGAGTATTTTAGTGTTTCGAAGTACAGCTAGGTGATCCGACTCGCACTTAGCCGGTTTTTATCTGATTATTTTAGGTATACTGTGCGCGATCGCACTAAACACGAGTACACACGAGGGAGCGACCTGCCAATCTGTTGCGTTGGCCGCCACGCCGTACGCACGGACGAAAGCGGGGCGTGAAAGGGGCGCGGGTGGAATCTGTTTTTTTTCTAGGTTTATACGCCCTCTTAACGACTGTGATTTTACGACAAACAAGAGCAAAACGATTAGACGCCCTTTCCGAGAACATCCGAGCACACGAGCATATGAGTACCTATCCAATGACTCAACTGCTCAGAAGTTCTTCAACTTGCGCAATAGAGCTCCATAATAACCAATTATAATTATGTAGGAAAAAGAGAGAAGCAGTATTTTGATTGCGCTATCCTTAACCTCAACAACTCAGCTTAAAGAAAACACGAGTAACAACCACACAAACTGCATTAGAGCAGCGACATGCCATTACTCCTGCGCCGCCGCCGCCGCCGCCGCCGCCGCGCGATGTTATTCCAACCGACCGACGGAATCGCGTTAAATTAATATAACAACTAAGGAGTTCGCGGAATTAATGCGAATGTCTATTTTCCTTTCTCTATTTGCGCTATAAATTCCTTGGCACGTAACAAGGAGTGAGTGATTTATAGAAATACTAAGAACTATTAATAACATCATATTGAACATTGCATTTGTGGCAATACTTACGCTGTGGATGTGGACTACTGCACCACAATGACTTTACTTATGACTCAAATTGCAATAGTTTTGTTTAACGTAAAGGTAGTGTCTTGCTTTCTTAAAATTAAAAGAACACTACATAGGTACTTATTAGAATTGAATCGATCCAATTTTATTTAAAGCACACCTATGGGTGTGCTTCGTGGAATACTTTAGGTGTGCTTCGTCTGGGTGTGCTTCGTTTTGGTGTGCTTCGTGGAATACCTTGCTATAACTCTTTATTTTATATTGTAACAATATCTTGTGACCGTTTTTTCTACGCTATTATCCAAATACATATGTCATTAATCTATAATACCAAGAAACATTGTAAGTTTATTTTTCATAAGAAATACGTGTCTTTGATTGAAACATTTGATCGATTTCATGCCTCACATTTAAAAAATATGTGTAATTATGGGCAGAGCAGAGCAGAGCCGTATGAAGTATTTCATTTCAATGTAGAAAGCACAGTAGAAAGTATATTCATAAATGTTTAATTGTCACAAGATAAAGGCTGAGCGACGCAAGTGGCAGTGACAGTTTAGTCCCAGCCCGCGGCCACAGAGCAGGCGGCTGCAGCGCGCCTACTCTGTACCCCTGTGGGAATAAAACCAAATGCTTGCTAAAAATACTGTGAAATTAACCGCCTCAGGCTGGACTCGATCCTGCGACCCCTCGCAACACAGGCGACTGAGCCGTTCCATTACCGTCGATTTCTAATGGAGCTTTTCGTTATTAAAAATAAGCACTTATAATGTCCTTAAGCAAAAACAGTGTATCTGCTATTCAACTGGTAGTCGCCGAGATTGCAGTAGGTTGTGGGTTCGAGTTCCAGCGGGTGGCGTTACGTCATACTTTCAATTATTTTGTAAATTTCAATATAAATATATTTTTTTCATGTAAATAAATCAAAATTATATAATATAATATTATCAACACATGACCTGTAGATATTTACATAAAACATGGGAACTAAATTAAAGCCTCTGTTATATTTTGTGTTTTCCTTTCATCAAAGCATTCCATTGTAGTATGTACATTTTATAACGTCTACTAACTAATTTCAAGAATGTTCCATGTACCTATATTGAGAAAAAGACGTTAATATTTTCTAGCTTTAATATAACGAGCAAAAATGTATAGGTTGGGAGTTACAACCTCTTACTGAGAAAACATACAATCAATAATATTTATATAAACAAGCGGGCTTCAGATTACTATAATTATAAATACCCCAGCTCGCGTCGGGGGCGGGCCGCGGGGGCGGGGGCGACGTCTTCATGCAAGATATCATTGATGTTACAAACAGTGATGGCAGCAGTCACTTCGCAGCGAGAAGGTAGATAATATATTTCTTTCAGTCTCTGGACGTGCCACTGATGCACATGAAAATATTGCCATAGACCATGTTGGCGTAATGCGGGTTAGTGGGTTTTTAGGACTTAAGACTTAACATTCTTTAAGTCAACACTAGGACAACAACTGGGACTAACGGCTTAGCGTGCCCTAAGAAGCGCGTAGAGCTTGATACATTTTTAGTCACAGCGACTGGTGACCCGTCATTATAAAAGTTAACTTGCACGACTGCAAACTGAAAGTTCAAGACAACGAATCATCAATTTTATTATTTAAGTAGTCAGTAAAAAGTATAAAAGTACATTTTCCATGCCAATTCAGGCAAGGCATATCATTATTATTGTATATTGACTAACAAACTCGATAAATGCTTGATTGGAAGATGATTCTCCTGGTTACAGCAAACATTTCTTTATAGGTACCTTTATAGGTAACATTTCTTTATAGGTACCTCAAACTTTATTTACTCGTATTATTTTTTACTTATCTCGTCGTACCAGGTATCGCTGGGAGGACGAGGTTGCCAAGGACCTGCGCCAGCTCCGCGTTGAGAACTGGCGAGAAGTGGCGCGGGATCGGGAGAAGTGGCGGCAGTTATTATCGGAGGCCAAAACCCATCTTGGGTTCCTGCGCCACCCCAGTTAGTTAGTTATTTTTTACTTAACTAACATCACAGTTGTCTTCTTTCTCACAGATGTTTGGTTAACCTTTGCGCCTGTTCTGCCTGCCATTTGTAATTGAACGTCTGTTTATTTTTTTACTATGGCACGAGCAGCCTCGGTAATAACAGCTCTCAAGCGATGTAATTACAACTCCATTTTCAATGAAAAATAAATAAGCAGCGGCACCTGAACAAGTCGCAAGCCACCGGCATCCGGGACCGGGAACCAAGAGGCTCTGCTGTTCAATTGGCACCAGCTTTCTAATTAACACCCTAGTGCTGTACTTCCACAAGGTAACATTTTCATGTACAGTTTTTTTCAAATTAAATGGATTACCCGATGTACCTTTATATTTGACAGAAAGTAGATATATTCATAGTATTATATCGTTACTGCGGGTATTAGTGTACTTACAGAAATCATTTCATTGTTCATTCTTATCATCATTATCATATCTAGAATAGCAAGTAGTAGTACCTAGTAGGCAAAAAAATGTTTGGACGATTCAAAAACACTTTTCTTAAGTATATTTGAATAAAAAATGTTGTCTTTATACTAGTCCACTGCTAGACATAGGCCTCTCCATTCTTACAGTTAATCACAAACATGAAAAATCAAAAGATTTAGCTCGAGACGTGCTCATAAATTACCTACTTGTGTAACTTTCACGTAGCTGCATGAAAGGGTGGTAAAAAAACATCGGCGAAAGATTGATGGTCGATGCACCACGAAACATTTATAACTGAAGAGTTTTCAAAAGTAGATCCGACACGTATTGAAATTGAATTTTCCATGTTAGACACAAGCGCCGTTTTTGTATGATTGATGAATGTGGATGGGCCGGTTGAATGGAACGGAGCGGGCCATTGCGCGGGATGCAGCCAGATAACGGAGGCTGTGTGAGCTGTTTAGATAGGCTTTACATTGTGTGGGACAGCGCTGACACAGCACTAATATACAGTCATGGAGTAGATGTATCGCACCAACGTTGTTAGAACGATAAAAACATCTAAATTTCGTACATAATTTAAGCAAACAACATGAGCTAAGTGAATAAGCAAGTCATTAACAATACAGCTGCTTCCATAAACGCATTACATACAAGATAATTAGAAATGAACGTCAGATCTAACAGATTTATAAGAGATGAAATCCAAAAGAAAATAAACAACAGTGCATCGAAACAAAGTAAAAGAACACGATCATCAGTGAAACAATTAAGGGGCCATACAACAAAAAAGACGGTCAATAATGCGAGATACACTAATACCCATTTATTACTGATGAGCGGGGGAGAGGGACGGCGCTATACTCAACACAAGAAGAGCGAAAGAAAAGGAATTAATTGATATATTAAAAGGGAGGTTTAGCGGAGAGCTCGGCTTTGGAGATAGGGCGTAATGAAGTTACCAGATACAGTTAGTTATTAACATTAACGGCGGAGCTGAACGGCCGGCCCTTGCTTTTATCGGAAAATCATAGATTCTACATTGTGATCAAACATTATGAATGTTAGTTGTTAGTCAAGATCTTAAGGAATAAAGAAATAAAGGAATTCTATAAACGCGTTATTTGAGTAAATGTATTTATATTTAAGACTTATTAATCAAACTTTGCTGAACAAAGATTAACCATGTCACCTGCAGTTGATTTGAGCAATGGCGAGTAAAAGCGACTAACTCAGGTCTCATTTTGTTGAAAATATCACTTTGCTCTTGACAATTGGTTACTGAACACCGTAAATCATGATGACAGCAGCACCTAGGTACCTACAGTGTGTGTTAGAGACTTCAAGAAAAACAAGTACCTAGCATAATTCTTGTGAGAAGCTGTAACTACTCGTTTTGGGGTATCCTGGTGTGACTAGTCTAGCTTTTAGTGCAGCGCTGCCTTTTGTTAGCAGCCATGAGCCACCTTATCGGCTTAGCGCGGTGCAGCGGTTTGCTCAGCCTGCGAGACCGGACAGCGGCGCTGATAGGAAACTTAACGTACTGTGAGGTGATTATGTCTATGAATTTTTATTTGGTACAGACTTACGTTCAGAGTTATCGACCGATGGTAAGCGGCGATTAAGATTGTAACTGAACACCCGTTTAAGTTCCGTTAGCTGGTGAATAGGCTCAAGGTGGAAGCTAACATCATCCGTTAACCTCTACAGTAGTTGAGTAACTCAGGAACTCTATAATTGTGTAAGCAATAAAGTGTTTATGTATCTATCGTATCTCAAACTGCTGGTTCATAATAATGCTACTAAAATTGTTGATAGGGTGGCATAAATTAAACGGTGGTAGCTTCTAGCAAGATAGGCGTAAAACCAACTAAATCAAGTAAACTAATATGTACCTCTACTGCTAATACAACCCGAGACCTATGAGTATGAGACCGGTAGTTTATCAACTGATTGCTAAAACAATAAAGGGGGTTGTTATTCCATTTTTTACTTCGTCTAAATAGCATTCTTCAAACAGAAAGTTAATAATCCAAATATATAAAAAGAAAATTGCACGATTCGCAACACGGGCAGCAGCAAACAGTGATTGAGCGATCGCACATGGCGCGACAATGATCCGCGACACCCGAGCGAACCTACCAAGAGAAATAAGAATAATTCAACAAGTTATTTTGTTGACTGACTCAGCTTTCTCGCCTGGCGCACTCCTTCAGCTGTCAATTATGCCATGTTTTTCAGTGACTCATTCTTAAACAAATCTGACGCAACTAAGCCACTTCACCCACTTTTATTGCAAACCGCTTAGTATAACTGAAACTTTAACTAGAAAAAAAAAACGAATAAAACTAAAGCAAACTCTGTGGATACTGCAGTCGATAGAAGAGTTTGTCTTCTGTAAGAAAAAAGGTGAAATCTTCACCACCTATAGGTCCACCTCCTTCAGTTTCTATATAATTAACACCTCACAATGTTTCTACACATCTATGTACAGATACACGGTGTAAGTTGGTGTATCCATCCATCTTCAACGCCTACAATGCAGGTTCCGCGTCGTTAGCGCGGCCCGTCACGCCGCCGCGCCGCCATCAACGGTAAGTAGCAGCGTTGCTTCAAGCTTCTGCCACTATAACGGATGGGGTACGGTATTCAGGGTCAACGGTTACGTTTGATACGCAGTCGACTGAATACTCTATGCACAGCCAGGATGCGCGGGGGCACCGCCAACCAGGACATCGACCCACCAGGGCAAACGCAGGATGAAGGTGCACACTTGCACAGCCACATAGGTCGCTCACAACACAAGTAATAGAACCTAACTAATAGGACCAAAGGCAGGAAGAAGAAGAAGAATCTACATACTAATACGGACGTTTCTTTTTGGCATTATATTCTTGTCGCCGTAATGGCATCGACGGGCTTGGTGTGTTTTCGTAAGTGAATAATTAGTACTCTAATAACTATTGCAAATGATATATCGACATTCCTGTATGTATTTGTATTAAAGTGTATATGCCGCTACAACCAAAGCTACAGTAAACCAAGGTTTGAACAATAAACAAAATCTTGAAAGACGTAATTAATCACGCAGGCCGCGACAAAGTTGCCGCCCGAGCTCCGCATTGTGCCGGCATAAAGGTCCGTGCTCGGATTACCCGCACCCGAGTGGCCCGCAATATGTTTGGCTAACCCCCCGGAGCCCCGGACCCGCGGACCCTCGGAGCACCCCATCAACCTCTCGCCACGCAAATTGTCTGCGTCTTGAGCTTGTAATTGAATTTATAATGGGTTAGTTTAAGAGGTATTTAGTGTTTTCGGCTAGATGTTAGTGGCTTCTCCCTAATGCGGGGATGTTGGACGACATTCTGCATCGTGTGCTCGACGGAGTTATTTGACACATCGACGACGAGTTGAAATAGATAATTTAAGGACAATTAGTTAATGTCTTTGATATGTAATATCTTTAGTTTTGCCATTGTAGGTTGTTTGTTACCTAATGTTTCAGAATAGTGTTATTTAAATAAATCAACTTTTATGGATTTTACCGTGTTTATTTTACACTTTGTAGGCAGACTGTCTCAATGTGATTCCGTATCAATATGTAAAATAAACGCAAATAGTTCCCAAAAGTAGTTTCAATCAAATTTATAGTGTACTTTAGAAAACAATAGCGTGACTATTGATACATTGTTTTTTGTAACTTTTGACATTGCTGTTCTTTAGCTTACTTCATAGTACTTTTCAGTGTTAACAGTAACGCGTTCTTCTTTGAATCTAGCCGCAAAGATAAATAAAGCCCCCCAGACTGCGTGGAGCAACTCGGTAACTGCATCAGCGAGCGCCGGCGCCGTGGGGGTGGTTGCAGTCTGTAAAATATTCATACGCGGCGCTGCAATTACGCGGATCCATTAGCTCATTGCTGATTGCGCGCCCGGCCGATGCTGCCGATGCGCTGCGAGCTCGCTGAACTTCAATACCAAGGGATATGCTGATGCTCGCATTTGTTACAAAAACAAAGTGCTCATTTTCAAAATAAGACATCAGTGGCCTGTGGAATATCAATAGGTACAAATATTTTGATGTCGGATCATTGTTTCATTTGTGCTATATTTACAAAGTTTCTGAAGAAATAAGTTTTTAGATATCGTTATTTTACGTATTGTTTATGCAGTTTCTGGGTATTTGTTTCAAATTCCAAGACAACCATGACCTTGTGAAAGTATCAAGCTAACTTACACTAGTCCTTTTAATGTATATGACCTATTCAGCGCCTAGCACCATTGACTTAAATAATATGTAATCTTGAAAGAGATATAGTTTTGTCTAAAAACTATTAAATTTTATATGCCTATTTTCATTATCAATTTTTAAACGAACTAATAAATAAATAAGACTTACTTATATCTCGCATATTTTAAATTAGATCTACTAGACCTAGATACCTGGACGTTCTGTTATTCATATCGCCTGCAGCGGTTGCGGTTACAGCGGTTTGCTGTGTTAGCCCCTACCAGTTTATAGCCGACGGACGGTTTAGTTTGCATTAGTTCCCCCCAGCTCACTTTGTTGTTGTTGACGAGAACAATGAGTTGGACCTACGAACACGACTTAGTTGGAAATGTATTGTCTGTTAATAAATTATTACAACTATGTAATAATGATCGCCCAGTGGTCAAAATTCGACCGTTATTCACAAATATACAATGTTTATACAATGTACTCGTAATGTAACACATATTATACATAAATGTTATCATTCGGTACTCCTTATCCATATAAACGGTTTTGCTGTGTTTTGGTTTGAAGGGTGTTAGATCCAGTGAAAACCAGGCATAGAAGCATAAAACTGAAGCTTTAAGATCGATGTTACCTTTGGGGACAAAGTGTCCACGGGCTGCGGTGACCGCTTTCTATAGCCGGGCCGTATGCTCGTTTGCCAGCTTCATCATCACCAGCTCATGTATGTACCCAGAGATCCACTGCTGGGGCACGAGCCTGCCCTCTTATGCAAAAAACGGCTTTACGTGCCTTTCAAAACACTTGTGTTTTGGTCACCCATCCGATGTGAAAGTTGCTTAACAACGGCAATTGCAGACCAAGCATGTTTACCACTGCACCAGCGAGCTCTTCTTGCCTTGCCTTTCGTTTAGCCATCGTGTTTGGCGGCTCAGTACCATAAAAAACAAAACAAACATAAATTGAATTGGCTAGCACTGTCGTCACAGATTTCTGTTCATTGCATTTCAGCACATAAATAAGCAAGCTATGTGAATGGAAGGTCCCGCCGCAATCACGGTAATGGCGGGCGGCCGGCCGGAATGATGGGATTATCCGGCCGATGTGATCGACGCCTCCGCGGCGGTTTTTACCAGACTACCCTGCGGTCTAGTGGTTACAGCACCGGCACCGGCCGCATGCGATACCCATGGGGTTTTATAATATTGATGCGTTTGTTAAGTGATTGTTTTTAGTTTATCTGGTGAAGTACCACCAATTACTATACAACAAGTACCTACATTTAGCATTATTGTGTTCCGTAAGGCGGGGAGGTAAGACAGTAACTTACAAATTAACTACATAGAATACCTACCTACTGCCTACTTAGAATTAGAAAAACTGGAGTGAAGCATTGCCATTCTCAATTTTTTTGTCATATACCATCAGGCGATATGAGATGAGATTAGCAGCTCGATGGCGCAGTGGTCAACGCGCCCGGTCTGCGAGTGCTGAGGTTAAGCAACTTCCGCAAAGGCCGGTTATCGGATGTGATGTGACCAAAAATGTATCATCTCGAGCTCCTCCGTGCTTTGGAACGCACGTAAAGCCGTTGGTCGCGGCTGCAGTAGAAGTCGTTAACAACAGGGAAGGCTCGTGCCTCAGCAGAGGGGACATAAAATGAGCCGATGATGATATGAAGTGAAGTTCTTCGTTCTTGAAGTGAAGAATAACGTGTTAGCGCTAGTACACGTACATGTACTAACGCTAAAACGCTATAAAAAATAAAAAAACAACTTTACATTCACTGGTTTTCTCAGTAACTGCCTGGACCAAACACTATACAATCTTAATAGCGGACCACCCGGTTGTAGCTCATTCATAATATGTTACAAGCTCGTTTGCAATTGATATTGTCGCAATTACTAGCTCGCAGCTGTAATACTTATCGATAGCTATGACATTATCCAGACGACGCCACCATC